>JANRMT010062855.1:2962524-3008301 GCA_026402145.1 Polypterus bichir lapradei
AACACATTGAATGAGGAGGTGTGTCCAAACTTTTGGCCTGTACTGTAGATAGAAAGGTACTATATAATAGATATATAGAGATAGGAAAGCCACTATATGATAGATAGATAGATAGATAGATAGATAGATAGGAAAGGCACTATATGATTGATAGATAGACAGGAAAGGCACTATATAATAGATAGATAGATGTGAAAGGCACTATATAACAGATAGATAGATAGATAGATATGAAAGGCACTATATAATAGATAGATAGATATGAAAGGCACTATATAACAGATAGATAGATAGATAGATAGATAGGAAAGGCACTATATGATTGATAGATAGATAGATGTGAAAGGCACTATATAATAGTTAGATAGATAGATGTGAAAGGCACTATATAATAGTTAGATAGATAGATAGATGTGAAAGGCACTATATACCACAGTGCTTCCCAAACTCAGTCCTGTGGCCCCCTGTGACTGCAGGTTTTTGTTCTAACCAGCTTCCTAATCAGTGACAACATCTGATAGCACTGATCTCATTTAATTAGCTGGTATTTTTTTCTCTTATCCTACATTCACAAAAGCCCAGCAGCATGATTTTTACATTTATAAGACATTTATAAATATTTCTTCTTTTGCTATAGAGTTAAATGCCTAACTCTCTTTTTTATTTCATTATATTTTGCCCTTTCTCTGTGCAGTTTTCCCCCTTCGCTGTATCTTATTAATGAGAATTAAAAATGAACAGAGCAAAAAAACACAGAAAATCAAAGGCTGCAACTACTTTAGCATTGCCACTAATTAGTAAATAATGGATTAATTAAACAATTAGAACACCTAGAAAAGTAGAATGAAAATCAAGATGAAAATATTGTGAAAAAGAAAAAAAAATACATTATTACCATATAACTGTTTGGTACATTTTAATATGTATATATTTTTTAAAAATATATATGTATTTATTTATATATAATAAAATTCACCAAACTTAGTTCTAATTTCTGTATTGTTCCCAAAACACTGTACTTGGGGAAATAACATTTCACTTAATTAGCCTGATTGGAGTCCAATTAAAACAGAAGCTGGTTGGAACAAAGCCCTGCAGCCACAATGGGTCCCCAGGACCGAGTTTGGGAAGCACTGCTATACCACATAGACAGATATTATATAACATATAGTTTGAGAAAGCACATGTAATTTTTTTTATCCTGTATGTATAATGATTATTTTAGTAGATAATAATTTATGTCCCTTATTATTTATTTATTTGTCACAGAATGTTTTTTATATTATTTGTTTGTCATTGTTTGTTGTAGTTGCACCATTTACAGATGTATCTGTTACAATTTCATTATACTGGTACAATGACATTAAAGGCTGCCTTCCTTCCTAATAGACAGACGGATAAAAATGCACTATACGTATAACAAAGACAGAAAGCACAATATAATCGATAGATGTGAAAGGCACTATATAATAAATAAATAGAAGCTTCTATTATTAAACCAGCAGAGGGGCAGCTGATAGTTCTGACTCTTCAGTTCAGTTTGATTCTCCTCTGAGTGCCATCTGTGTGTGGTTGGCAAGTTCTCTTTGCGTTTCTTCCTACAGTGCAGGTGCACATCGGAGACTGATTGGATAGGTGTGTACGTTGCCGCGCACTTTGGACCAATAGGCTGCCGTCCCGCCCGGGGTTTGTTCCGGCAGACCTCGCACTGCTACCTGACAATCGGCTCCCTGTGACAAGAACTGAAACAAACGGCTCAGCAAAACGGCTCTCTCGACTACTGGGTGGAAAGGCGCAGGAGTTTATTAAAAGGAATGTTTACCGTTTCACTTACTGATCCGGTTTAATCTATAATCGTGGTCGTGCGGGGAGTAGAGACTTTCACAGGGCATGCTCAGCTGTAAGTGTGTGTGTGTATGTGTGTGTGTGTGTGTGTGTGTGTGTGTGTCTCATGAGACTGCCCAGCAGCAGATCTGCTGGCACCGAGACTTTCTCTTGGAATTTCCAGTCCCCTTCCTATAAATACGTACGCTCACGGCTCAGCCAGCGTCGTAGCGCAGACAGGCAGAAGAAGAAGAAGACGGAACGATGGCAATGCATTTGATAATCGTCGCAATGGTCTCATTCGTGACTTTAATAAGAGGTATTTTTGGTTTATTATTTTAAAGGTCTGCTGATTGGCATCCTCCACAATATGAGTAGGACTTGGCAGTATGCCTCTCTGTGTAATGAATATGATTTGAAGCGATATCAATTGCACACTCTTAAAATAATGGTTCTGTAATGGTATTTTACCGGGCTGTGTGGTTTCCCGCTGAACCATCACGCTACAAAGGACCATTTCTTTTTGGAGAAGCTTATTTGTGTATAAAATGTGTTATTTGGGCTTTAGGAAAGTTCCTGTAGTTAAGGCTTTGGACTTCCAGCCCTGAGGTTGTAGGTTCAAATGCCGCCGCTGACACTGCTGTGAGATCCTGAGCAAGTCACCTGCATGCCTATATGCTCCAAAAAAGAGGAGGGGGGGTATTTGGGATGGGAATAAGAAATGGTACCCATCTCTGAAATGCAAGTCACCTTGGAAAAAGGAGTCATACTAATAATTAATAATAACAATGTTGGACAAGACAGAAATGTGAATGTGTATTGTATGATTCTAAGAGATTTAGTAAACCTGAATTTAACCTGAATGTTTTTCTCCTTTTAAAACCATGAGCTCATTTAAATTTCAGAAACCTGTTGTCTATTTATGATTATTTATGGACCCTGTTATGGATCTAAAGATTCTTTCTGGAACCTGATGGTCCTTTTGAGAACCAAAAACGGTTTCTCTATATGGCATCGCACTGAAGAAGCGCTTCATTTTTAAGAGTGTAAGGTTCTCTCATTACAGGAAATCAACGTCAATTCTTCACGTGCCTTAACCTGCACTTCGTATATAATCGACCTGCTATTTATTTATTCATTTATTTTCTACAACAGGTGAGCATCTGGTGATCATACCGAGGGAAACAATTGCCGAAGTGGGGACCCTCACTGTGATCGAGTGTCAGAGCTCAGGGTGTGACGCTCCAGAGTACTGGTGGTCCACAGTAGAAGACATTCCCATGCCGGGGTTACCCGAAAACAACCGGATCAACGTTACCCCCAATGTGGAGGACGATGGCTACCTTTACGTGTGCAATGCGAAGTGCGGAAACGAAATAAAACAAAAACTGACGAAGCTGATCGTGTTCGGTAAGTCCAGAAGAGCAGAGGATTGGGTTATTACCGCAGGGTTCAAGTAATCCGTCAGTTAAGGGCTCATTTATTTAGATCTGTAACAGTGAATAATCAGCATGACTGGTGACAGATTTGTGAAATATCAATGGGTCCGGACTCTATATGTCCAGTAAAACAGGCTAAGTTCAGCTTTTCTTAATCTGTTACTATCCTGCTAGCCTGCCATACATTAAAGATTTTAGTTTTCTTTTATATATTAAGCAGTTTTTCAAAGCACGAAGAGCCAACTTCATGTGCAAAGAACCCGACCCAGAATGAAATGTGCTTTGTCGAGCAATGGAGTTAAGCGGAACCGCACAACAAGAACCAAATTGTGCCATTAAAGAATCGTAATTTTTAAGAATGATAGGTAGAAACTGAAAGTGTTACCAATACTGTGTACCAGTGAGTATATCGGCCCACTTCAAACACTGTTCGATAGGTTCAAAAAACAGTAGATGGTAAAAGTGGAGTTGCTGTGGAAATTAAAATGCTTACTGCTGCTCGGGTTTAATTCCGAATGTGCTGACCTAAACGTTTCTTCCTTCTCAGCGCTCCCATCACCTGCGATTCAAGTTAAAAACTGCATGGAGGACGGCGTGCCGGCGGTGACTCTGACGTGCAGTGTAGACGGCGTGTACTCGCAGACAGGAGCGACAATCCAGTGGCTTCACGGGGACAGTGTACTGAAGGTGGAAGAATTTGGAGATTCCGCTGTCACATCGGAATACAGGATGTCCCCACAGAACACAGAAGGTGACATTGTCTGCAGAGTGACAGTACTTGTTGGCGACGACGACGACCAGAAAACAATAACCAAATCAAGCAGCATTTCACCAAGTGATCTGTGTAAGTACTTTATACTATCAAACTGAAACAATTCGCAAGTTAACATGTATAGAAATAGCGTGTCACAGTAAGGGGAATGTTTGCAAAAAATGCATCTTGATGTTCGTCATGTTAGATATTTGCATTTTCTCCCGAGTTTACGTCTCGTATCTCGTGGACAAGTTTGTGACGCTGATTTCGTTATAATCGAGTTGCTTTAATTTCAGTGAATTTTTTTGTACTTTTCTTTTTGCAATAGGTAAATATGAGGTGATCATACCGAGCGAGACAATTGCCGAAGTGGGGACCCTCACTATGATCGAGTGCCGGAGCGCAGGGTGCGACTCTCCAGAGTACTGGTGGTCCACAGTAGAAGACATTCCTATGCCGGGGTCATCTGAAAATAACCGGGTCAACATAACCCCCAAAGTGGAGCACGATGGCTACCTTTACGAGTGCAATGTGAAGTGTGGACGCGAAACAAAACAGAAACGGACGAAACTGACGGTGTTCGGTGAGTCCAGGAGTGCGAAGTATTGGGTTATTAAACCTGTCATCTGAATGCTGCTGTGTAGTTGTATCGTTTGTGTGGCCGCTGCCTGACTCCACAGCAGCTGGACTTGTATCCCCGGTTCCCATTGCACTACTGGATGTTGGGAAGGAGCTGGACAGACGTTTGTTATCGCAATATGAGTTCGTCCTTTTAATATTCCGAGTTGACGGTTTCGGGTTGGCTTTGTCGTGGCGTTGTATTTCATGCTGCTCGCTCTTTTCCTTTGTCGCTCTTGCAGTTTTTCCGGGGTTTCAAAGGGTCTTCTGGGTTCTTCAAAACCAGACAAAACGCGTACATTAACGTTAATTTCTTATTTTAAAATGACATAAATGTGACCAGTTACACTAGAAGGCGTCATCTTAGTGACTGGTGCGCAGCCCAGCCTTACTTTGATACATTTTTGCATTAACTTTAATCTGCTGTTCCTACTGCATGTTGTTGTTGATTCCTATGGTCTTGTGCCTCAGGACCCCTTAAATTCATTTTGGGCTATACATAAAAACGGAGTCGGGGTGGGGATATTAAAATGTATACTGATGCACAGGTTTCATTCCGGATGTGCTGACCTGATCTTTTCTGCCTTTGCAGCTCTCCCTTCACCCCCTGTGATTCAAGCTAAAAACGGCACGGAGGACGGCTCGGCGGCTGTGACTCTAACGTGCAGCGTGGACGGCGTGTACTCAAAGAGAGGAGTGACAATCCAGTGGCTGCACGGGGACAGTTTACTGAAGGAATTTCACGATTCCGCTGTGACATCGGAATACACGTCGGAATACATGGTGTCCCCAAAGAATGGAGAGGGTTACATCGTCTGCAAAGTGACAATACTTGTTGGCGACAATGACAACGACCAGCAAATAATAACTAAATCAAGCAGCGTATCACTAAGTGACCTGTGTAAGTGCTCCATTTTGATACACTGAAGGAATTCGCAAATTAACACGAAGAGCAAACAGTAAACGAGAATGTTTGTAAAAATGCACTTCAACGTAGGACATTGTTAACCTTAGGGCGGCACGGTGGCGCAGTGGGTAGTGCTGCTGCCTCGCATGTTCTCCCCATGTCTGCGCGGGTTTCCACCGGGTGCTCCGGTTTCCTCCCACAGTCCAAAGACATGCAGGTTAGGTGCATTGGCGATCCTAAATTGTGCTTGGTGTGTGTGTCCTGTGGTGGGCTGGTGCCCTGCCCGGGATTTGTTCCTGCCTTGCGCCCTGTGTTGGCTGGGATTGGCTCCAGCAGACCCCCGTGACCCTGTAGTTAGGATATAGTGGGTTGGATAATGGATGGTTGGATGTTAACCTTATTGGGTTATTTTTACAGGATGCTCGAGGTTTTCTCCTACATTGTTAAAAAGTCTAGTTCTTTAATGGCGTTTTACTGGGTCGTGTGGTTGTTGTTCGAAAAAGAACCATTTCATGGAACGAATACAGAATTGGATCCTTCGGGTTTAAAAATGTTCCTTATATGTGAGCAAAACGGGAATGTTTACTATATAGAAGGCAGGATATGAACATCAAGAAAACCTGAATTTAGCCTCTGTTATTGCATGCAGGAGTCCTTTTAAGATCATGGACCCTGATCTAAATAAAAGGTTCTGTGGATGGTACTTTTGGGAAGCAAAAATGGTTCCCTTATGGCATCACTCTGAAGACCCACTCTGGCACCATTATTTTTAAGTAGACTCCGGCAATCCATTATAGGCGACAGCCTGGGTGCCTTTTATGTATGTAGGGTGGCACGTGCCCTGGACACCGAAGGTGACCTCAGGACCCATACAAAAACGCCTAGGACCACATATGGGCTTTAATTGGCACTGTTGTTCTCTTGGTATTTTGGTCCTCCCCTCAAGTCTCAACGACATGTTTACTTAGCAGCTCCAAAGTATGCCCTGCAGTGGACTGGCATCCCGGCCCATATCCTTGTACTCAATTAGTGAAACTGATCCCATCCTTGTTATGTCAAGTGATCAAATATAAAATTAAATGATTTTATTTATCTGATATTTCGCCACTTCGAGGAAATGCAGATCCGTCAACCCACTCCTAACCCCAACCCCAAGGCACTTGCAGCCCACAGTAATGTGATTTTCCTCTGTTTGTTCCTTGCAGATGCTCCGTCGCAGGTTCGCATCTCAGTGTTTCCAGACAGCACCGTGAGAGAAGGCGACATAGTGAACCTCAGCTGTGCTGCCGACAGCAGATGGCCACCTCAGATACGATGGAGCCGAAGACTCGCCAACGGGCAGTTTGAAAAAGTCTCCGATGACGCCGTGTTGCTGATCGATGAGGCGCTGCAGACTCACGGCGGGACGTACCGGTGCGAGGCTTTCAGTGTGTACGGAAGCAGCACGGCTAACGTCAGCGTCACTGTTGAAGGTGAGCCAAACATCATTTTGGATGATAATAATAATCACTTTTTAAAAGGATCCCGAGCGGCATGGGAGCTGGATTCTGTAAAACAGGATATGTCAAATCTATTAATGAACCACCACGCGATGACACATATATATCAATCTTTGTTTTAAAAATACACTTAAAAGACCAGAAGCATGCATGTATATAGCACGAAATATTATGATTAGAAACCGTCATTCATTTTTATCATATTACACGCACTTTACCCGCCATCCTACCTTCTCCATGGTCAACGCTGCAGTCTCCCGCCTCCAAGTCCACGCCGGTCTCTGCAAATAATCCCGCGCTTCCGGTTTCTCTGTTTTCTGATTGGACACTGTAGCGTGGTGGTTTTGCACATCCGGTTTGTACCTTTCATTTTTCAGCTTCAGAGGCATTTTCGGGTTAAGGAATTTAAATAACCCATTCGGCGTTTATACTGCATTATTTTGAAAACTGCCGTTTTGCGCGTTTAAATTCTATCTTTTTTGATATGCTTACGAAGTGCTTATTCTTTTGTTCCACGCTTGCACGGAGTCTGCTTTTCGGCACGCCGCCCTCTACGTGCTCCTGTCGCGGGTCTGGAGGAGTACAGTTTTTTAGGTAATGTTCTCTTTTGTAGTCTTTTAAGATGTTCTTTGCTCTTCTCCTTTCGATTCCTGTACGTTCAATTCTTTCAGTTGTTGTATTCCCAGCCTTTTTAACTCCATGTCTGTCGCTGCTTGACACATTTTCTGTTTCCAGTATTTTTCCTTTACTGGGATTTGCTGGATTTCCCAGTTGTTGCTTATATGTTGTTGCACCTTCTGATATAAAAATACGTTTCGCAGAAGATGTTTTTAAATTATGTTCCATGGTTTGCAGCATTTTTATAATTATGATTTCTGTATTGTTGTTTATTCCCTCGTGTATTTTTTGGTCATGGTGACTTTACTCCTTTGAGTGAGGCCATTAACCTGGAATTGCTTCGTCCTGGACATGACGTTAATCTGCAAGCAGGTCCTCCAACTGCAGGGGCAACTTGGGTGTTGGTGGCAGTATTGGCACCCCAGCCACCGTAAGAGCCTCACCCAGTTCCAGTGTGGTGCTGAGGTTTCATCCGGGTCCCAATCCAGGTAGTTCGTCGTGTGGCGGGTGCGGCAAAGCGCTATCAGCGCATGCTCCAAACGCGCTACCCTCTCTCTCTCTCTTTCTGTCTGTTACGTGAAGAGCGAATTTGCGGCATTTTCTCGTTGTGATTTGTTTGATGGCCGTTTTTTTTTCTGTGTGTTTTTTTAATTGTCGTTATAGTTTGAAAATCTCTGCAATATGCAATATAACTTTTCATGTCATTTAATATGTGTAAGCTTTGTTAGTATTGTATAAGCGTATTAGGAACAACATGGTAGTTTGTTACAGTTTTATTATCTTCTTGATGTGTATGTGTTGATGTGTTTATTCTTTGTACATTTTCACACCCTTGGTCCAGTCTCAACAAAATTTGGCACACATGTCCGGCTTTGTCAGGAAATATACTAGACTGTTGTGGCACTCAAAATTTTGACACTGGGGGATGCCTTTGATTTTGGTGCTGGGTCTTTTATACCACAGTGAGGTTTTAAGACAGGACCTTTTCCTGGAATTTTCAGCCCTGAAACTAATGCAATTTGTCTCTGGGAGGTACACATTATGAAACATCATTTACAGAAGTTGGGTTCTGCCTTCAAGTTATATACGCAGGCAGCACCAACTGCGGCTCTAGTCTTTTCATAAAACAGCTGCTAGAACTTGGCTGATTCCATTTGCAAAATCTCAGATCGTTCATTTTCAGTGGCAGGTTTTTCAGTTCTGTGTGTAAATGCAGCAAAAACAGGGAGCGAGATTTATGAGTGGTGTCTGCCACCTTTTACTCCTTTGACAGTTACAAAAAACAAAATGTAATTAGTCCGCAAAACCTGGCTGGACACCAGTAAGGGTAATTTATAGTCAGCCCGACTATGTTTTGTTTTAAGCTTCTTTTATTTGTCTTGGCTTTCTTCCCATTTCCCAAAGACATTCAGGATAGGCCATGTGACAGTTTGCTCCAACGAGTTTTGAACCACAAAGTACTTTAAAAGAGAACAAGAGTGCAAGTTTATGCAACCTAAGGATTGGGAGCTCAAATCAATCACGCCTGTGCATCCGAGCACCAGCACAACGCAACCAGAAACGTGAATGCAAAGCACCCAACACTCATTTATATTGCATCATTTAGATGGCACTCCATAAAGCATGCACTATAGGGGGATAATAATCCAAATACATGGTTATTCAGATAAACCAATCATTTATTATAGCTTATTTCACACAATTCACTAATGCAAGGCACATTTAAAATGTTACCGCTACACTAGCTGTGTCACCCTTCTAAGAAATCTCAGTAATCAACGCAGACATCAGGGTTAACGTTTGCAGTGTACCATAATGTGTTTTGTAACGTGTGCAGTAATAAAATGCATTGCTGCAAATGTTTGTGATGCACCATCTGTTGGAATGTCAACAGCAATACAAATGCCTCTGTTATGGGATTCACAGTGTTAATATTTATGATGCACCATCTGTTGGAGTGGAAAGTGCAATGCATTTTATATTTCAAAATGTTTTGTAATGACAGAGACATAACCACCAGACAGACACACAAGTTAAAGGTAGCATTCCCAACTAATGGGGTAGAAGTCATGGATAAGTCTTAATACTGTGGCTAGAAGAACATCTTTGTGTCAAAACAGAATTCAAAAATGATTGAAAGAAATGGGCGCTGCACACTCTTAAAGTGCCAATTAGAACTAAAACTGGTTCTTCAGAACCGTTTTTAGTTCCCCAAAGATCTGTACATATGAGGGTTTCGGAAAGAACGTTTACTCCTTTAGATCAGTAACAGGTTCCATAAATGACCATGAATAGATGTTAACAGATTTGTAAAATACCAATGCGGCCCCAACTGTTAATGGACAGTAACACAGGCTCTGAGCTCAGCTTTTCTTGATCTGTCAGTGTTCTGCTAGTCTAATCTTCATTAAAGATTTCTGTTTTAGGAACCTTTTCAAACCCCAAAGATCTGCTTTCATGTGTAGACAACTCTCCACAAAATGAAGTGGTTCTTTTTCAAGCAACGGCACCACACAGCCCATCCATCCATCTATTATCCAACCTGCTATGTCCTAACTACAGGGTCACGGGGGGTCTGCTGGAGCCAAACCCAGCCAACACAGGGTGCAAGGCAGGAAACAAACCCTGGGCAGGGTGCCAGCCCACCACAGGGCACACACACACACCTACACACCAAGCACACACTAAGGACAATTTAGAATCACCAATTCACCTAACCTGCATGTCTTTGGACTGTGGGAGGAAACCCACGCAGACACGGGGAGTACATGCAAACTCCACGAAGGGAAGACCTGGGAAGCGAACCCGGGTCTACCACACAACCCAGTATAGTGCCATTATTTTTAAAGTGTAGTCAGTTGACTGACAGATGCGGCAGCAGTGAAGGACACCATTGCAGGGTCAGTTTTGAAAGAACTAAAGACAAGGATAGAAAGAGAAACGCATTAGGGTATCGTGGATGGCGGAGCCTCGAGTCCTGCAGGAGAGCTGACAGACTGGGGGGCACCATAGAGCCTGATAACATGTACTGAAGGTGGTCTTGGACTCCGTAGTGTTAAGGTGAGCCACCGGTCTACACAGGTTTAGTGATGAAGATGGACATCTTCATAGGACTAAAGTTGTAAGTGACAGAAGGATTAAGAGATGAGTCCGTGTCTGTGGACTTATGAGACTGCAGTCCTAAGCACAGCACTCTTTTGCAGTATAACAAACCTTTTAGCCGTTTCTACTATTAATATAGCGCCTGACACAGTGAATATCACCATAATGCCCAATAGAAGCCTGAGGGACTGAACTCCGTAGCTTTATTTTGTGGTTTTTGCAAGAATAAAATACAAAGTAATAGCCAGGTGATTTGATTATCTTTTCAACCATCATTTAAATATCACTTGTAATTCTAGAAGTTTATTTTCTCATTAGAAATACATGAGCACGATTTACTCCATGTGTTTCTCTTTCTCTCTTACTCACCAGCTGCCTCTTTCGAAGTTGAAACACGGCCCATGCAAGGCAGGACCACTGTGATGCTGGGAAGCCCCCTGGATGTGATTTGCTGTGCTGATGGTTGCTCTTCTCCACACTTTAACTGGACTAAAGAAACGGACAACCCTTCAAACGCCAGTACTCTGGCTCCGGAGTCCCGGCTCTCATTCCCAGCCGTCAGAGTGGAGGATGGCGGTGCTTACCTCTGTGAGGTCAGGTGTGGATCTGTGAGGAAATCCAGTCGCGTTCAGATCACGGTCTATGGTAGGTGTGCTTCAGTATGAATGAGAAATGGCGGTAGAATAAACCTCTGTTGTATAAAGAGTGTTCACAACCCACACTACAAAGGGAGCATTTGGTCACAGACAGGTAACAACAGTGGTTCTCAAACTGTGTGGCGGGCCCCCCTAGGGGCGCGCGAAGTAACAAAAAGGGGTGAAGATGTGAAAAAAAGAAAACAAGAATCAAAAATATGAAAAATACATCTATTGAAACCAAAACAAATGAACTTAAACTACATTCTGATACTAGAAAAATAAATACAGAGTTAGATAAATGTCGTTAAAAGTTAAGTAGGTATAATAAAATATGCATCTATGATATACGTATCATTAATTAAAAAAGAACAAATTGGTATTAGTGGGCTCCTTTCAAAAAAACGTTAGGGTGGGGCGCAATTAAAACTGTTATGAAAACACGGGCCGCAAATACTTAAAGGTTGAGAAACGCTGGGTAACAAGATCATTCAGTGAGAGGAAAATGTCGAAATGCCAGACCCCATTTGATGTCCCTTTTGGTGACGAGACGTCAGCTGGCCTACCGTACACAATGACTCCGCACAAACTTGTGTTCCCATTCTACTTGTCATGTTGGTTCCCATTCACTTTCTAAGTAGCAACTTCTCTTCCTATTTCTATTATCATTGATTTTTCCTATTCTATTCCCATTCCTGTACTTGGGAATAGAAATAAGAATATTACTATTCCCATTTTTTTTTCTAACATAGCCCCACTCTCATTACTCTTCCCTTCCCTGTTCCCATTCCAGTTTGCACTCTGATTCCTTTTCCAGTATTCACTCCATACTGTTCTGCAGTGGGCTGGCGCCCTGCCCAGGATTTGTTCCTGCCTTGTACCCTGTGTTGGCTGGGATTGGCTCCAGCAGACCCCCGTGACCCTGTAGTTAGGATATAGCGGGTTGGATAATGGATGGATGATGCTGCAGTCCATTTGAACTGGGAAGAGTGAATTTCCGAGTTTCTACTGGAACTCCCACAAAAGTCAAATCTCCTACTCAGTAACTCGGACCTGGAGTGTCAAGTCAGAGTTTGTCCAGCTTCAGATTATGATGTCAATCCACCCTGGTGACTTACACCACCAAATGTAGTGAAAACTGTAATATTATGGTGTTTAGCAGCACTTCTGTTTGTGTCTCATTAAGTCGTCCGTGCACACAGTACTGTCCAACCTCTTTCAGTAGACATTTTGCTTGGATCTGCAAAATACCACGTAATGCGTTGTTATCAACTGGTATTTATTAAGAAAAAAGCAAGCACAACAAATTTGTTTCCTGTCTATATTAGTTTTTTGAATGTTTTACTGGAAAGCTGTCAGCTCGGGTGTGATTTCATTGCCAGGTCACACATCTGACTTCCACATTAAATGGAACGCAGCATTACGCTCCCACCCAGGTTGCTGATCCTATTCTCTTTTTTTTTTCATATTTCTAGATTGTTCCATTCCCATTGTATTTCCCCTTCACATTCTTGTTCTTCTAGATATTCTTATTTCCACCCCCCCTTCTCATTCTTGTCCCCTTTCTAAATTACATTACTGTCCTGTTGTTGTTCTCACTTGTCTGATTTTTTAAATTTTTTTTTTAGCCTTCCTATTATACAGTCATGGCCAAAAGTTTTGAGAATGACACAAATATTAATTTTCACAAAGTGTGCTGCCTCGGTTTTTATGATGGCAACTTGTATCGACTCCAGAATGTTCTGAAGAGTGATCAGATGAATTGCAATTAATTGCAAAGTCCCTCTTTGCCATGATAATGAACCTAATTCCAAAAAACCCCATTGCCACTGCTGTTGCGAAGAAAGCCTTAGGGCGCCCAAGAAAGTCCAGCAAGTGCCAGGACCGTCTTCTAAAGTGGATTCAGCTGCGGGCACCACCAGGGCAGAGCTTGCTCAGGAATGGCAGCAGGCAGGTGTGAGTGAGGTGAAGAGGGCCTGGTAGGTGTCAAGAAGGGCAACAAAGAAGCAAAGAGAAACATCAGGGACAGACTGATATTCTGGGATTGGGCTGCTGGGGGAAAGTCATTTTGTCTGATGAATCCCCTTTCCGATTGTTTGGGGAATCCGGAGAAGAAGTCCTTTGTCATGCCAACAGTAAAGCATCCTGAGACCATTCATGTCACATGGGGTTGCTTCTCAGCCACTCACAATTGTGCCTAAGAACACAACCATGAATAAAGAATGGGACCCAAACATTCTCAGAGAGCAACTTCTCCCAACAATGCAACAACAGTTTGGTGACCAACATGATGGAGCAACGAGCCAGAAGGCAAAAGTGAAAACAAAGTGGCTCGGGGAAACAAAACATCGAAATTTGGGGTCCATGGCCAGGAAACTCCACAGACCCTTTAATCCCATTGAGAACTTATGGTCAAGAGGTAGGTGGACAATCAAAAAACCCACTAATTCTGACAAACTCCAAGCATTGATTATGTCAAGAATGGGCTGCCATCAGTCACGATTGGGCCCAGAAGTTGACGGACAGCATGCCAGGGTGCATTCTTGAAAAGAAGGGCCAACACTGCAAATACTGACTATGCACATAAACTGAATGTACTGTATAAGTCGGGTCTTGAAACCCAAAAAATTGATCATAAAATCAGACCCCCGCCCGTTCAGAAATACAACACTTATTTTTTCTTATATTTACATCTTCTTGCCTCCTCGACTTATATGACCAACATTGTAAAATACCGGAAATTATACGGTAAAGTCAAGGCCCTGACTTATCAGCGGTAACGGTAATTATCAATAAAAGCCTTTGAAACTTCTGAACTGCTTATAATTCTACTTGAGTATCCCATAGAATCATCTGAAGCAGCAAACTTTGTGAAAGCCAGCACTTGTGTCATTCTCAGCACTTTTGGCCATGACTGTAATTGCTGATGTTACTTTACACATCATCTTTTTAGGAGATAGAAATTTTGATTGTTTGGCTCAGATGTCCCCAAAACTGACAGGCCTTCTTTCATTGTAGCTTTTCCTCAGGATCCTGTCATTGAATCTGTCGGCATCTTCCTGGAAGGAGAAGAAGCTACCGTCACCTGCACCATCCAAGATGTGTACCCGGCTAGCAGTATGGAGATCCAGTGGCTGGAAGGAGAAACAATTTTAGAGTCCCACAGAGGAAGAGGTGCTATGGTGCAGAACGTCACCTCCTGCTATAAGTGGGCCCCCAAAGCCGAGGACAGCATGAAGCAAGTGTCCTGCAGAGCCGTGCTGCACGTGGACGGGATACCAGAGGAGCAAAGAAGCAGACTGGCTGTGGCGGACATCGATGTGTTCAGTGAGTAACCGACAAGGTGCCTTGTGAATAGTCCTAGGGGATTACCTGGTGTTCAGTGCATTCGCCAAGTCTTCAGACCCCTTCACTTGCTGCACACTTTATCGTGTTGCAGATTTCATTTTTAAAGGAATGCATTGTCCCTAGTGTGTGCTTGGTGTGTGTGTGTGTGTGTGTGCCCTGCGGTGGGCTGGTGCCCTGCCTGGGGTTTGTTTCCTGCCTTGTGCCCTGTGTTGGCTGGGATTGGCTCCAGCAGACCCCCGTGATCCTGTAGTTAGGATGTAGTGGGTTGGATAATAGATGGATGGATGGATGGATGAAGGAATGCATTTGTCATTTATGGCCATCAATCTACACTCGATAAGCCACAATGACAAAGTGACAACATGTTTTCAGAAACGTATTAAAATCAAAAACTAAATCTCTCACTCATAGATTATTCAGACCCTTAATTCAGTACTTTCTGGAAGCTCATTTGGCAGCAGTTACACCTTCTCTACAAATTTTGCCTACCTAGGTTTGGACAGTTGATCCCATTTTTCCTGGCTATTCCTCTCAGGCTCCTTTAAACTGGATTGGAGGGGACTGTAAACTGCCATCTTCTGGACTCTCCACTCATGTTCTATGGGGTTTTAACCAGGGGCTTTGACTGAGGCCCTCCTCATGGATAATGAGAGACTTGTTCTGAAGGCACTCCAGTATACTCTTAGATGTGTGCTTTAGGACATTGTTGTGTGTCGCCTCAGTCAGTCTGAAGACGCCCGCACTCTGGAGCAGGTTTCCTTCAAGGACCGCTCTGAATTTGGCTCCATGACTTTGTTCCCAAGTTCTGCTCAGTCTCCTTGTCCCTGCACCCACATAGCGTGATGCTGCCAACACCATGTGATGAGCAGTGCCAGGTCTTTGGCAGGCATAGTGCTTGGAGTTCTGCCCGGAGAGTTGAGTTTTGCTCTTCTCAGACCAGAGTCTTTTAAGTGACGTTTGTCAAACTCCAAGTGGGCTGTCAGATGCCTCTTACTCGAGAGTGGCGTCCGTCTAGCCACTCTACCACAAGTGCCCGATTGCTGTAGTGCAGCTGAGAAGGTCGTCCTTCCTACGAGTTCCCCCATCTCGGCAGAGGAGGACTTGTGAAGCTCTGTTAGAAGGGGCCACTGGGTTTTTGGTCACCTCCATGACCAAGGCTCTTCTTGCCAAGTTACTCAGAAAGCCAACTCTAGGAAGATTCCTGGTGGCTTCAAATTTCTTCCATTTTACATTTTGTGAGACCGCTGTGCTCCAACCTTTACAAATGGTTTTATCCTCTTGCCCTGCTCCGTGCCTCACCATAATTTGATCATGGAAGTCTACTTCATGGCTTGGTTTTTGTCCTGACATGCAGTGTGACTTGTGGGACCTTCTGTGTACAGGTACAGGTGTGCCTTCCTATGCAAGGTCCAGGCCATTCAGTGTGCCACGGGCGGATGCCGGTCTAGAAACATTTGAGAGATAATTAAAAGAAACAGGAGGCACCTGAGCACGACAAAGGGTCTGAATACTTCTAGGAATGAAAGATTTCATTTTTTTGTTTTTTTAATAAACTTACAAACCTTTCTGAAAACCTGTCACGTTGTCCTTATGGGTTATCGAGTGTAGATTGAGGGATACAATGGCAACTGTCAGTCAGTCAGTCATTCTCCAACCTGCTATATCCTAACTACAGGGTCACGGGGGTCTGACGGAGCCAATCCCAGCCAACACAGGGCACAAGGCAGGAACAAACCCCGGCCCACTGCAGGGCACACACACACACACACACCAAGCACACACCAGGGACAATTTAGGATTGCCAATCCACCTAACCTGCATGTCTTTGGACTGTGGGAGGAAACCCATGCAGACACGGGGAGAACATGCAAACTCCATGCAGGGAGGATCCAGGAAGCAAACCTGGGTCTCTTAACTGCGAGGCAGCAGAGCTACCCACTACGCCACCGACAATGGCAACCGTTTCCATTTAAAATGAAAATTACAACAGAATGAAATGTTCTGATAGTGAAGGGGTCTGAATACTTTGAGTCCCAGCTTTGTGCTCCTGGACGTGTGCGTCTGGACATTCAAACAGCCAGACTTCTCATCAGCTCTCATTCTTTGGCCATTCTGTGTTTTCTACACAAGTGGAAAAGCTCTTGAAATGAGTCTGCTGCTTGGGGGCCGAGTGAAACCTTTCTAGATTTCTAGAAACTTTTTTGGACTTAGAAAATTTCTGGGACTTAGAAAATTTCTGGGACGTAGAACATTTCTGGGACTTAGAACATTTTTGAACCTAGATTTCCCTCACACTCTCCAGGGTGGCACTGAGGTGTCAATTAGTTGCAGGGCTGCACTCAGATCTCAATCCGGGTGGTGGGTGCATCAGTGCATGCTCCCAACCTAAAAAAATATAATCCTTCTATATAAAAGCGGTCGGGATTGTCCTTCCGTCCCGTGCCCCATCCATTTTGCAATGCACGATGGGATTTGTAGTTTCGTTTTTCCAGGTAAAAGATGATTTTCTACTCCAGACTGTGCGATATCTTCTTCTTCTTTCTTACTATATAAAAGCGGTCGGGATTGACCTTCCGTCCCGTGAGTGGAAAGCGTAGCGGTATTCCACTTATCACAGACTTACTACTTGCAGCTTGCGGTACGAAGCGACATGATGTGAGCAGAGTTCTGGTGCTCCCATCGTTCCCTTTCTTTTGTGCGCGATGCGCTGGAAAAATAGACAAAATTATGTCTCTGGAAATAATTAATGTTAATGGAGTACAAATGCCTCACCGCGTAGTAAATATCAGGGCGGTTCAAAAGGGCGACCTCAATATAGAAAAAAGTTTAAATTTCATCACAAAAATAACAGAAACTACAAGTATTAAAGTAATACCGCTCAAATGCAATATAACCAAATTAATGAGTTTGTATAAAATATCAAATTAATCTACATATTAAATTGCCTTAAGAAGTGGTCAACTTAAAAGTCGGTCGCCTTAAAAGGCGGGTCAGCCTAGTGGAGAATTAAATAGCGAATTGTCTATCTGCGCCCTCTAGTGGAAAAATGAAGTACAGCGTGCATCCATTTTTATTTTCTAACCCCCTTATACCAAGAGCAGGGTCTTGGGAAAGCCGGAGTCATGTTCGTGATATTCACAGCACGGCCCAGTTCCTGGTTGCTGGGGTGCATCGTGGCAGCCCAGCGCCCTGCAGGGCACAAGGAGGTATTTGTGGGGGGCAACAAAAAGACGAACCTGAAGGAAAAGCACACCAACACAAAGGGGGTGGTTTGTGAGGGTGCAAACTGCATAGTCTGGGTTTCAAAAAGGGGTCTGGGACTGTGAGGTGGCAGCATTAAGTGCAGCGCCACCATGCTGCAAGTTGGCGCAAAGCCCCCCCAGCGCAAAGTTGTATTTGTATTCTTCATCAAGTAAAACTGTTCAATCTGCCTTTCGGGTCCCACCTGAAATTCCATCAATTCATTATCTAAACACTGGGGACAAGGTGGGACCAGACCTGGACGGGATGCCAAGCCACTCACACTCGCACTCATTCATAAGCCATTAGGGCAAATCTAAAATGACCACTTACCACGTGAACAAAATCCTCACTCCCATTTCTTTCTTTCAAAACAGTCCCACCCAGGAACACGACTGTGCAGGTCCATCCATTAACTGAGGTTCAAGAAGGAGAAGACGTCACCATCTTCTGCCAAACGATCAGTTACCCCCCCTCAACAATGACCTTAAAGAAAGTTGGGGAAAGCGCCACCTACTCTTCAAGCGACGGGAACTTCTCGCTTCACAACCTCACACTAAAAGACTCAGGCCGCTATGAGCTGAATGTCACCAACCAGGCGGGTTACGAGGTTGAAGTTATCGAGATTACAGTTGGTACGGCCCGCTGACTTGTACTCCTGTTGATTCCATAGCCTTCATAAAGTTGAATTATTTATTTATTTATTTGTTTGTATCTTGCAGAACGCAGACATGAACCCCTGCAGTCCCCTCCTTTTATGGCAAAAATCATCGTGCCCACTCTGTGTTTGGTGACGCTGGCGTTGGCGTCTTTTTTCATTTCGAAGCTGATGAAGAAACTACGCACCAAGGGGACATATGAAGTCACCGAGCTGATGGCCATGGCAGTGTAGAGGTGACACGGGAGGTCAGCACTGCTGGCCCATCGACCTGACGCCTCAGCGCCGGGCTTTGTGGACGGTGTGGTGGTCTTGAAAGTCTTAACAGGAAGACTTGGGACGGAGGGGCTCCTTCTCAGACACGGCTTTTAATTTGTGGCTTCACCTCTAAACGGACATTTCAAAAACGGTACTGGCTTCACGTGTAAGTGATGGCCGAATAGTTTAAGGTGTATGGTTTGGACCCAGGGAGTTAAAGAAAAGAGGTATGTGTGTGTGTGCCCTGCTTCGGACTGGCACCCATCCATGTTGGTACTCGGTCCTCAATGTACCAAGTCCTGGTTTCCTGTAACTGTAAATCTGATAAGCAAGCTAGAAAAAAAGAATGGATGGGCACATCAATATGGCGCCCTTTATCACGTGGCCCTGTGCTGCTCACATACTCTTTACATTATGGAGAGCTTTAAACAAAAATAAGGACATCAAACGAGTTAAACATCCATCTGGGCTCGTGTGACAAACAAAGCATTTAAAAATATTCAAGAAAGCTTACATACGATCATTCACAACAATGGAGCAAAATAATCATTGTGTCGATTAGAACAATACTAAGCAATTCAGTCTTTATTTTATATAGCGCCTTTCCTGGTGTACACCATCACAAGGTTTCTTGCGGAATTGCTTTGCAGCAGACATGCTGTGTGGTGACAGTTTCCTTAACTCCAATTGCACAAATTCCAAATACAGAAAGAAATTCTGGAATATTAAAAAGCGAAGTCGACACCAGGATTACAAACTGAAAACAAGACCACTGTGCCCACCCGAGGCGGAGTGTGACAGCAACATGCACTGAAGCCTGATGGGCGCAGGGCAGTAAGTCGGTCGGTGGGCACATGCTGGGGGTCTTCCTTAAGTGAGGCGGAAAGTCGAAAACGACGAGCAAAAGGGGGAAACATTTGGGACGGGTGCTCAGTCTGCAGCGGGACAATCCAGGGGCTTTGAGCTTAATGCTGAGATTGATGGAGGGGTCCCACATGTCGGCAGGTGTTGGGGGCATTGTGCTTATTTAATCCCTGACCTGTAGGGGGGTCCGTATCATGGGACGGAAGCTGGGGGGCTGCCACTCGCACAGACAGCTAACTATGGGCGTGTCCTCGTGTGTATCCTGTACAGGGTCATTGTATTTATTTATATATGTTGCATTCTGTGTATGCCTGTTTGTGTGACTTTTATTGGTATTGTCTCATTGTCACTATTCTGAGGACACATGCAAGGAAGAATTTAATTGTACTAAAGGACAATAAACTTGAGCTTGAAAGATATTTCTGAATTGTTCTTTGGACGCGTGTGGTGCACTGGCATCTAAAGAGCGCGACTCTCAGAATTTGGAAAAAGCATCAAAAGAAGACAAGGACGCGGTTTGTGTGTAGCGACCGGCCGAGGCGAGTGCCACATGGACGTTACTGAAGGAGCTTTTAACATAAAATACAAGTTGGCCGTTTTCCTTTGACAGATTTCAGAGAGAAAAGGCTCATGGGAAAAACTACCGCGATGGGAATGACAAAAGCAAATGACGTATAGCGCCTTGCAAATGCATCTGTTGTATCGCAGAGGCTTCAGGCCTGTCACTTTTATCACAGCCTTGTGCTGAAATCATTTTAATTCATTTTTTCTCCGTCTTCAAGCAAACCTCAGCAGCTCAGAGTGACAAAGCGAGCGCAGGAGGTCCGAAATCAATGCAGATGGATTCAAAACAACACACGGAGACCTCCCGTTGGCACTTTGGCAGCCATGCCAGCCTCGAGTCTTATTGGGATTGACGTGGCAAGCTTCACACACCGTCAGGTTAGACGAAGACCACTGGTGGTTAGAAGTTTTAAGGCCGCCACACAAAAGTGTAGTGGGGTTCGAGTTCGGGCTGTGGCTGAGCCGCTCGACGACATTCACGGAGTTGTCCCTCTCGATTTGTAATGTTGTTTCAATTGAACTTATTTATAATATAGCGCCTTTCTCCCTATTATATAATAATCAATAGTACCTTATAAAGGTACAATAGTCCCCCTCGGCTAAAGCGGTATCTTTCGAAAAGAATTTC
The DNA here is from genome assembly GCA_026402145.1 of Polypterus bichir lapradei. Lineage (NCBI taxonomy): Eukaryota > Metazoa > Chordata > Cladistia > Polypteriformes > Polypteridae > Polypterus > Polypterus bichir. Next base: position 2,983,481 of record JANRMT010062855.1, read on the forward strand.
CTCCGGGAGCAATAAAGGATCTTGCCGATAGCGCAAAACCCTCTCTAAATGAAATTCTCTTATAATTTGCGCACCGATATCAATCGGTAGCTCATTCATGAACGGTGAAGCCATGACTGAATGAATTCCATGCACGGACACTGATTATTGAGTGTGTGAGCTAATCCTGCTCCGAGCAGGTTTGAGGATTTGGATGTGCTGCTATGACAACACATCCAGCAAGAGTTTCGAAAAACCGACAGACCAGGATCATGCCAAATCGTCAAGAATTACATCCGGCTAAACGAGTAATCCACGTACGAAAAATATCCTCATGGACTGGCTTGCACATCTCAGTAAAGGTGGACTGTTGTGAAAATAATGCACAATAACTTAAAAAAAGATATCGATTTGACAGAGAGAGAATATTCGTGACAAACGTTGTACATCATTTGCTCGCTCTTTCTGTAGAGCCATGTGAAATGAAAGTGTTGGTTATGTTACGGTTTTTGGAAGCTGCGGCTCTACAATAGTCTTCTAATGTTCTAACGTTTTAGCTAATGAATTTCTTTATTATTTTGATCTCTCTACCAGACCACAGTTACTCACCCACAGCCCCCAGCCCCCCATTCAAGTTTGCTTCTTAAAGTTTATTGCACAGGTTTAGCCTCCTAAAGAACGTCGTGCTATGACTGACCGTCACTGGGATAAAATCCTTCCTCCGTCTTCTTAAACCCGGGTTATACCCACCACGTGACGCATCCGCGCAGCTCGCACCGCAATGCGCTTGCGCCGAGCGACCACAACGTGTTTCTCCTTGTTGCGACCCGTTCGATCGGCGCATTAACATTCTTCTAGTCCGTAAGTGACAGGTGGCAAGTGTCGTATACTAGCAATGTCACAGCAGAGAATGTGAGACTGAGGTACCATCTTCCGCGGAGGAGTATAAATATCTCAGTGTCTTGTTCACAAGTGAGGTAAGAAGGGGTCAACTGGCGGATCGGCGCAGACTGCGGACGTTATACCAGTCAGTCGTGGTGAAGTTAGTGATGATCGAGCGATCTAAGTTTCTACCGTCACCTATGGCCATGAACTGTGCGTAAAGACCGAAGCACTACATCACAGGTACGAAATGGGTTTCTGGCTGTCTGGGCCCTGCCTTTGAGAAGGGGTGTGGAGATCAGACGAGGTGGTTAAGACATCTGACCGGATGCCTTCTGGACGCCAGCCTGGGTAGATGTTTCAGATATGTCCAGCCGGGAGGGGACCTCGGGGAAGACCAAGGCTGGCTGTGAATTAGTCGGTGTACCCCTGGGGGATTTGGAACAGGTGGCAGGGAAAAAAGAAGTCTAGGCGTGTTTGCTTACATTGCTGCCCCAATGACCCAGACCAGATTGGCTGCAGAAAATCAGATTGATTGATGGATAATTTTATCATGGAAAAAGTGAGGGAATTTTTCACTGTCTGCAGTGATCAGGTCAGATGTAGGCAGACGTAGTTTATTAACCACAGACGTACGACATGGACTGCTGTGCTCTTATGGCTAACGCACATACACGTCAAACGCACACTGGGGCTAACGTATTGTCGCCAGTTCACCCAACCTGCATGTCTTTGGACACTGGGAGGAAACCGGAGCACCCGGAGCAAACGGAGCAAACCACGCAGACACGGGATGAACAGGCAAACTCCTTACAGTGTGGCACCATCTTAACTACTGCGCCACTGTGCTGTCTTGTCAGTTCGGATGTCACATTTTAAAATGCTGCTATCAGAATTTGGAAACTTAACATTAACTTTTAAAACACTATCAAATTTCAAAAACATATCAGGATTTTGAATTTTGATATCAAGAAAAACTGATTCTGAAAAAGTTTCCCATATGCGTACAGCGTTGACAGTCCCAGCGGCAGACAACAGGCTGCCTTTTCCTCCTCCTCCTCTAAATCCTATTGGATAGTCGTAGCAGCCTATCGGGTTCCAGGGCTGGGCGGTGCAGCTCCGCACTCTCTTCGCCCATTGGCTGCAGTCAGACTCAGTTGAAAATTAGTTGAAAACGGGCTCACCTGTGCGGGGGGGCGTCACCATCGGCCAGTCACACCAACCGGTCAAACGAAACGCTTTGCGTTCTTTAATGTTTTTGCTATGAACATTAGTTGTTTTACATGATAATTAAAGTTTAGTGAGGCGAGGCGACCGGGACCTGCTTACTTTCCTAAATTTTAAACCTAAGCAAGAAGAATTCGGGTCACGTCAGCAACGCGAAACAGGTAATTGCTATTATTATTGTTATTATTTGTATTATTACAGTAAATGAGTCAGATGGATTTATGTATTATAGCCTGTGTTACTGTGGTTGTTGAAGCTAAAAGAAGCGGCTCATCCGAATGAGCTGTCATCACAGAGGATAAGGTGACAGGTGACAGCCCATAAAGAGCTGTACCTCAGCATAAAAATGGAAAACTGGAACAAGTGGACAAATGTCGAGTCTTCTGTCTGGCGCGCATTGTTTCTGTTACTTGGACGTATGTGATGTCCATGGCAGACATGTCGTTTAGTTTTGAAGTGAGGTACGTATCTGTGTATTCGTTGTGTTACTAAGGAAAGCCTCTTTTTGGTAACGGAGCCGTGGTAGCGTCTTATATTGTGAGTTCTAATAGTGACGGCGCTGTCCAGAAGACAGGGGTGTGTCAGTGGACAGGTCGAGCTGTTAGATCTCGAGTTGTGTTTTTGAAGATATTTTTCCAGATTCTAGTAAACCCTGTTCTGCTGTACGAGACACTGAAAGTGGGTTTCTACCCACGCTTCCCAATTTGGCATACGAGAGAAGATGCCGAGGTCACTTACTGACTTGAAAACTGTAGTTCATTTATTGTCACAAGGGGAGGCCAGTCACCACGAACTGGGACTCCTCGATTGAGCTGACTTTAGATTTGTGAGGCACACCACCAAGTTACTGGGGAACATGCAGACTTCACTCGGATCACACGGTGTGTTCGAGTACAGACCCTCGTGGATCTCACACTATTGAATTAAAACATTAATGCTGTCAAAACAGAACAATGCAATTACAAATAAACAGATTTTCCTTATTCATTTGTCGTTTTGTTCCATGTCACTGTGTCACTTTATTCACATGCCCAGTTGCATGTGTGATATGTTTTTTAGTTTGACAGATGACTGGCACTGAGGTGTATGGTGGAGTGGAGCCCCCTTAGCTTCACTCTGATGGAGTCATTTAAATGTTCGTCTCTCAGTCTTGTTCTGAACTTTGATTTCATGAAATTCATGTCAGACTCACAGAGGTATGGAGATCCACACAAAGCAGACATTTTCAGAGCTGCTTGGTGAAGATTCTTATAGTTATCTGGCTCTGCTAAGCTCCACAAATGCTGATAATGCTGTTGAGACTTTAACTGCATATTATTTTGAAGGTTTACTAATATATAATTTATAAAATCCGATGTCTATCTGTCCGCTTTTTCACGAGAGAACATCTTAACGGATTTAGATCAGGTTTTTTTTCTATAATTTGCTGGAACATTCCGGTTGATTTTGCGACTTCTCGCATTTCGCTGTGTATCAGAGTTCGCTTGCGGTACCGATTTATTCGTGTGAATTTGAGATCCACGTAACAGGCCGAGGGGAGGGGCCTCACTCACTCACTCGCCAGCTTTGGGGTGTGTGCCTTAACTCCGCTTAGCTAGCGAACGAGGGAACAATTGAATTCAACTTTGTTTGATATTTAAAATAAAGTGTTATTTAGGTTTGGATGAGTCCGAGTCCGGATAGTCTCTTAAGTTTCTGCCACATTAAAAAGACAGATTGCAGTTCAGATTGTGGATCGTGATTTTGTGTTAAAAGGATCGTGATGTGATTTTTTTGGAAAGATCGCCCACCCCTAATTTGACTAATCAAGTTTTCCAATTTATGTTAGATTCATCAACCCTTTGGCGAGCTACCGGTAGCTCGCGAGCGACGTGTTGGAGACCCCTGCTCTAACCAGTTCCATCTTAGAAGCCTATTGGAGATTCGAGTAACGGGCGTTTCTTTTTGTCCGCTTCTACATTCTATTGGATGTTGGACTAATTTGCGTTTCTGCTCCGCCTCTTTTGGTTGTCCGTCAAACGCGGACTGCCGCCACCGCCCACTTGCGAAAAAGAGTGAAACGCTAGGATTTGAAAAAATGTTTTTAATCGGCCTGCTGTTGATGTTCGTTTTACAAAAATATATTGTAATGAGTAAGCAAATAAGGAGGAGCTGATTGAGAAGTAGCGAGCTGGATCTTCTGTTTTGTTAATTAATTATATAGAAGATAAGAACAAGCAATTTTGACATCAAGAGGAGAACACTCGACTCAAGCGCGTTTGTTTAATGGCTTGTTTTCCAGTATTTATCTTTATTTAGTGTTTTATGTGGATATGATTTTGTATCCAATATTGTATATTCCCTGTTGCTTTTTCCGAATTCCTGTAATGCTTCTTTGAGCATGGGAAAGGCGCACTATAATTAAACTCTTGTAATTCTATTTTTGTAGTTCTAAGTATTTACCTCACTTTAAAAATTCATAATGCTCCATTTGCTTATTAATGATTATTAAAAGTGAGTATTGATTTCTGTTTTCCCTTATAGGTCGTGTTTTCTTCTGATCCTTGTAAAGGGAGGATTCGAACCCACCGCCTCTTGGGTGGTCGGTTTGAGGTGTTTATCCTGCTGAGCTACCTTCTGAGCCCTTTATGCTGTCGAGCTTCAGCGCTTTTGACAACTGATGTCTCCGTTGACACGTCAAGTAAAAGAGAAAGGTATTTTTTTTTGGATCGTCATTCTTCTGGACCACCTACAACTCGGCGGTGGCGGCGCCCCCTCGTTCTTCGGCTACTCTCTATTCCGGGGCCGACTCGGTCTTGCCTGTCGGTGGTCGGTCTCGATCGCGGGGCCGGCTCGACCTTGGCCGCAGGGGCATCTGCTTGTTCTGCTGTGCCACCACGGGGGTCCCTTTTAGAAGACTGGTATAGAAATCATTTATACTGTTAATTCGTCATCGGCCACAGCAAATAAAGAGGCTGCTTTCTATTTTGGGTGCTCTTATGATTCGGTGGCAGACTCGAACCCGGGCTCTTCTTCGTAACATGAGTGGTCCACCCGGTTGAGCTACCGAGTCTGCCTGTTTGCTTACCTGACCATACGTATTTAATGTTAGCGATGGGTCTGTGGATCTCTTAAAGTAATGGGCTGGAGAGGTCAGGGCTCGAACCCAGCACCGCTGTCCTTAACCGGGAGGACTGAATCGGATCGTCTATCTCGGTGAGCTACTCCTCCGCTTGGATGTAAGAAGAAATTCATATCATTGACAGAATTGAGGGAGCTGAAATTAAACGGACATTTTACATGAATCCCATGGGGTGGAGAGCTCATGGCCTTCAGTCAGCCCCTTTGACCGGAGTGGCCGGCGCCGTTAGCGGTGTTGTCCATACATTATTTTTTAATCGCCAACCTCACCAAATATACCAAAACTCCTCACAGCGGGACTCGAGCTCGCACATTGCATGTACTGGTCGATTTACTGTATATCAGTGGTCTACCGCAGCAGATTTAACACCCTTGGCGACCAGTGGAGATTTAGACCAGCTGACCCCATAAATAAAGGGACCGGACAGGCGCGCATTGTACCGGGTGGGTTGAATTGGCCTGTTTATCGGGGTGAGCTATTCCTCTGCTGTGAAGTACCAGACGTCTATAATACAGGGGGGTCCAGATCTAATTATGCAGCTCCAGATCGTCTGGATGACTTTGATTTATGGCGGGACGATTCCAGTTCGGCGCGAAGACGATTCTTCATGTCGTCAGTTCACCCACTTCTTGATGGTCCGGGATATTTCGGGTGATTTTCAATGTAATAAACTTAATAAATTATAGGGTAATGAAAATTAGATCTGGAACACCCTATATCATTGGAAGATGGAGGACACCGCGTGTAAACTGGCAATTAAACAATTTAAAGTAAATCCTATATGGCGGGTAGTGGTTCTTGAACCCGGGTCTTCTCTGTAGAAAGGGGCGCTTATCCGCCTGTGCTATTCACCGACATTTGTTAACCTTAACGACTCCCAAGTGTTGTGCGACACCGGACGACTCAAAGGGTCTGCTCCTGTAAAGAGAACCCCAACAGCAGACCGAGGTAACCATTTTTCAAATCCTAGCGTTTTGCTTTATAAAGGGGTCTGTAAAAGTCGCCTTGGATAAAGGGGTCAGCCAGATAACCACTGATAATACGCTCGATATGGTGCTGTGCTTACGGAGTCCCACTTTGATATCCCATCCCTGAGGCTGTATGAGCCCCTTGTATCTCGCTTTGGTTGAAGGAGTTAAGTAAATATTAATAATTTAGTAAATAAGAATGAGCAAATCGAGGAATAGTAGGCTGGGCGTTCTTTAATGAATTGTTCAGATTTGTGTTTCTTATATTTATGTTTTATTCATGTTTTGTGTGGATATAGTTTTGTATCCCATCGATGTTGCTTATTTTGTAAAGTACCGGTGTTCTAACGAAACATCCTACCCATCGAAATGATCTACTCACTGATACTACGCATGCGCAGACTAAAATTACGCAACTTTTCTCGAAGCTTACCAACTGTTCGTCGATCTGTCCTACCTGGTGTTGAAGTTTGAGGTAAGTGTTACTGTATTTCAGTAATATGTATGCTTTTCTTAGCCTTACTACATCAATGCATTTATTACATGATGCATATAGGATAAATTGAGAAATGTTAACATTTCCATAAATTTGCCTGAAGAAGGGGCCTGACTTGCCTCGAAAGCTTGCATATTGTAATCTTTTTAGTTAGCCAATAAAAGGTGTCATTTTGCTTGGCTCTTCTCTACATAGACGACTTCTAAATAGAACATGTTAAATGATGACATGGTTACAAGTGATATGTTACGACTTACAATAAACGGATGGGTGTAACATATACGGTGTATATACCGTATCTGCCATTTAAATAAACTACGGTAGGATACTTCGACAAAGTAGGACAAATCGTCAGAACACCGGATTAAGACCCTTAGATGCCCTAAAGCACTAAGTAATTTTGGTGCCCCCTTACACTAGTAATTCAAAATATTAAAACAAGCGTTTAAGGGAATCACCATGAAACGGGAATTCCCCATCGTAGATGGCACCAGTATGCAGAACGCACCGTGTAAGGCGCCATCTACGAACAGTGACGGCATAGGGAGGTACAGGGAGGCATTATTCAGTTTTCATTACATTTTAAAAATGGCTATAAATTTAATTAATTTATGTGATAAATTCGGCCATGAAAAATTTTCGTGGTGCCCCCTTTACCCTTGATGCCCTAAGCACGTGCTTACTTTGCTTATATGGTTAATCCAGCACTGACTTTGAACATGGGAACGGCACTCTATAAATAAAATGTACTCTTACTATTATTACATTTGTGTAATTGTTAGCATTTACTTCTAGCAGTTTTCTTTTTAATTATTAAATGTACGCAGTTGGTGTCTGTTCTTTCTTCCAATAAAGCAGCTTTTCTCTTGATGAGGCTAAGAGTTGAGATTTGAACCCACTTCCTCTTCGGTCCTGGCTGGTGGTCTGGCGCAGAGCTGCTCCTTGGACCCCCGTTACACTGGAGCTGCCACACTTTTAACAACCAATCTGTCTGATGACGCTGCAAATATAAAAGAGAGAAAGAGAGAGTAATGTCATGCTTACCATCATACTCCTGGACCCCCTTCGACTCGAGCTCCATTGCAGGGCCGGCTCTTTATCGGGGGTTCGTTCTGTCAAAGTCCTAACCTCTACGCCACCAGACGTGAGCTAAAGTCGCTTAAAGACTCCGCGCGGCTGAATCCGGATCTCCTTTTAGATGATGCAGTCTGGGCCGGCAGGGGGTGTCACTTCACGCGGACCCCCAGGACCATCTTCTTTTAGCGTTGTCACTCTTTGTGACGTGTTATAGTGTTATAGTTATAGATAGTGGATGAGTGATTTCTTTTCTATTTAATGACGAGGGTGAGTGGATCACGAGCTGTAAAGCGGGGCCCTGCATCTTACAGTAATTGGGGTCCTTTCACAAATGTTTCAGTTTCGCCTTTTAGGTCCCCCATCTTACCCTGTGATAGTCCTGTTCCCTATGCAAGCTGGCAAAGATGTTAACGTCAGTTTGTTTTTGAGACGCCCGCAAGTATGGGGACCAAGCAGACCTTTTTTAGCTACCCTTTGGAAGCAGTAAGATCACTGCCCACACAAACTCTTATTTCCGATTTCTTTTTGATATCTCCTGATGTTGGCTCTATTTCATCTATCCATTCTGAAACTATAAAAGTGTGTTTTTTCAAGGACGTCTTGCTTTGCTTATTATTTTTTTTTTAAATACTGTTGAAGTCAGTACTTGAACTGAGTTAAAACAATAACAGTAGAAATAAAGATGACAGTTTTTCCACATTGCATTTCTACAACCATACCAGGTACATAAAATACCGAAAATCTGTTACTGGTACGCCAAGTCAATGAGAGAGACGGACAGGCGCATCTTCAAAAGAAAATATTTATGGGCTGCAATTCTACACATCTACCACAAGAGGGCAACATAATAGCAATTTTGCCTTTTGTTGTTTATCATCATCATTTACTTTTACTCTCGTTTCTTTCTTACTTTCTGTCTTTTTCATTTCATATAGCACCTTTCATGGATGACAGTGTTATATACTACTTCATAAAGGTCTAGTCGTTCTTTCTTTTGTTTTTATTTCATATAAACTTGTGGCGGATTTAAAGTTGCTTTTTCCTTCTCTTTAGAAAAAGAAGACAAGGCACGTAGAGTGCTTTACATTGAGACTGGGGAGCCACTTCAGCCTTCAGCACCCACCTGGATGACGTGGCAGCCGCCATTTTTGCGTCAGTAAGCTCGCCACATGTTAGCTATTAGGTGGTGAAGAGGTGAGAGATAGTTAGCCAGTTAGAGACGGGGGATGATTAGGAGGCCAGAATGACCAGGCTGTGGTGGGCCGTTTAGCAGGGCATCAGGACACTCTTTATCAAAGATGCCCAGCGATCTTGTATGACCACAGACACTCAGGGTGGTGCCATTTTTGCAGCAGTGTTCCCCATCACTGGACTGGACTGGACTGTGCACAGGATTTTGTACTGAAAACCAAACAGAGGAGCCCGAGTCCAAAAAATTAAGATCCGATAAACAGGAGCGCAAATATCGCCTCTCTGTGGTCATAGAGTGGTCTGCACAACATCCATCCATCCATCCATCCTCTTCCGCTTATCCGAGGTCAGGTCACGGGGGCAGCAGCTTGAGCAGAGAGGCCCAGACTTCCCTCTCCCCGGCCACTTCTTCTAGCTCTTCCGGGGGAATCCCGAGGCGTTCCCAGGCCAGTTGGCAGACATAGTCCCTCCAGTGTGTCCTGGGTCTTCCCTGGGGCCTCCTCCCGGTTGGACATGCCTCACCACGGAGGCATCCAGGGGGCATCCTGATCAGACGCCCAAGCCACCTCGTCTGACTCCTCTCGATGTGGAGGAGCAGCGGCTCTACTCTGAACTTCTCACCCGGTCTTTAAGGGAAAGCCCAGATACCCTGCGGAGGAAACTCATTTCAGCCACTTGTATTGGCGATCTCGTTCTTTCGGTCACTACCCACAGCTCATGACCATAGGTGAGGGTAGGAACGTAGATCGACTGGTGAATTGAGAAGTTTGCCTTAATGCTCAGCTCCTTTTTCACCATGACAGACCGATGCAGAGCCCGCATCACTATGGACGCTGCACTGATCTGCCCGTCAATCTCACGCTCCATTCTTCCCTCACTTGTTCACAAGACCCCGAGATACTTGAACTCCTCCACTTGGGGCAGGATCTCGCCCCCAACCCTGAGAGGGCACTCCACCCTTTTCCGGATGAGGACCATGGTCTCAGATTTGCAGGTGTTGATTCCCATCCCAGCCGCTTCACACTCGGCTGCGAACCGATCCAGAGAGAGCTGAAGATCACGGCCTGATGAAGAAAACAGGACAACATCATCTGCAAAAAGAAGAGTGACCCAATCCTGAGTCCATCAAACTGGACCTCCTCAACACCCTGGTTGTCCCTAGAAAGTCTGTCCATAAAAGTTATGAACAGAATCGGTGACAAAGGGCAGCCCTGGCGGAGTCCAACTGTCACTGGAAACGGGTTCGACTTACTGCCGGCAATGCGGACCAAGCTCTGACACCGGTTGTGCAGGGACCGGACAGCTCTTATCAGGGGGTCCGGTACCCCATACTCCCGGAGCACCCCCCACAGGACTCCCTGAGGGACACGGTCAAACGCCTTTTCCAAGTCCACAAAACACATGTAGACTGGTTGGGCAAACTCCCATGCACCCTCCAGGACCCTGCTAAGGGTGTAGAGCTGGTCCACCGATCTGCCACCAGGATGGAAACCACACTGGTCCTCCTGAATCCGAATTCAGAATCCTGAAATCTCTAAACCTGCAACAGAACCGCGACTGTGTGATGTCTGCATAATGATCTCTATACTCCAGTAGGGCGAAAACAGAAACTAATATTTTAATTGTGTCAAAACAAGACGTTTCTAATATTAAGAGGCTAGGAAATGTACACATAGTGTAATATTCAGGTGGGACTTAGTTAACCGATTTGAAAGTTAGCACATATTCTATTATTTATTTGCTTTATCAAAAAGACAGAGATCACATTTTTGTATTTTAAATATATATATATATATAGCGTGATGTGTGATGAAGATTCGCTCAGACCACCACGCCACTCTTTGCACAGGTGCAGGCATATGGATGAATATTCTGGACAAAATTAAAGAAATAAATGAATGCGCAAATAAAACGTACTGTGAAATGTGACCAAAAATAGATAAATGTGTCAAAAAATATGATTTTTGCTACTTGTTAATTTCTTTAATTCTGTCCATAATATTCCTCAGAATGTATCATGAAATATGGCTTCACTTTCACTGGTCAAAGGTGAGAGGGTGGGCTCCATCGCATACGTGTGCTTTGATTGGTGAATCACCTTCTGTAGCTTACTCACGCCTATTTCAAAAGGTCTGAACGGGAGATGGAGATAAATGAGATAAATACTGCCAAAGTTATCACATATTTCAGAAAGAAATCTGAAGACTTATCAGAAGAATTTACAATGTTGGCGGCCCTTTAGGAATATGATATCGATGAAACTATTTTAGAAAACATTGAAGAACTGGTGCAATTTACCAGGATACACGGGGGACGGAGTTACCTGCCCTGGATGCCCACCCTTTGACATTCTAGCCAAGTCTACAGAACACTTTGTTTTAAGCAGTTTAAAAGTAGAGATTACAGATCTACAGTGTAGGCGTACCAGAGAAGACAATCACAAGGTGAATGAGCCAGTGTGAGACACAGTGAGCTGCACTCGTATCAGTCGAGACACTTTGACACCGAAAACCCAAAGCAGCAACAAATACAGCTGTGCTTGAAAGTTTGTGAACCCTTTAGAATTTTCTATATTTCTGCATAAATACGACCTAAAACATCATCAGATTTTCACTCAAGTCCTAAAAGTAGATAAAGAGAAACCAGTTAAACAAATGAGACAAAAATATTATACGTGGTCATTTATTTATTAAGGAAAATGATTGAATATTACAGATTTGTGAGTGGCAGACGTATGTGAACCTCACGGATGATCAGTTAGTTTGAATGTGAAATTCGAGTCCGGTGGGATGCCAATCAGGTGTGAGTGGGCACCCTGTGTCATTTAAAGAACAGGATCTATCAAAGTCTGCTCTTCACAATGCATGTTTGTGGAAGTGTTTCATGGCACGAACAAAGGAGACTTCTGAGGATCTCACAAAAAGAGTTGTTGATGCTCATCAGGCTGGAAAAGGTTACAAAACCATCTGTAAAGAGTTTGGACTCCACCAATCCACAGTCAGACAGATTGTGTACAAATGGAGGAAATTCAAGACCATTGTTACCCTCCCCAGGGGCCTCATGCATAAACGGTGCGTACGCACAAAAATGTTGCGTACAAACGTTTCCACGTTCAAATCGCGATGTATAAAACCTACAGTTGGCGTAAAGCCACGCACTTTTCCACGGTACCTCATACCTTGTCGTACGCAAGTTCTCCGCTCGGTTTTGCAGACTGGCGGCACCCGGCGTCAAAGCAGTGCTACTGTTCCTGTGTGGTTTATCTTTCTTTTTCAGATCCACATTACTGACGTGGCTTTAGAAATACACTGAAACTAACCGCATATTGTTTATTAGTGTAACGCATCTGATTGTAATTAACTTGTAACAATATAATAGTCCAGGGAACAGCCATAGTATTCCAAATACCATAACTGCTGCACCTTTTTTTTCTTCTTTCAGCTGCTCCCATTAGGAGTTGCCACAGCGGATCATCTTTATCCATATAACTCTCGCTGCACCACTCGGAGTCTTTATATCACTGTATCTGAGTGTGAATCACAGCAGCAGCTGATCGGAAAGAGAATTATCGGGATACAGCATCAAGCACATGCTGCCTCAGCCATGCACACAGTCTATTTGAACTGCTCTCATATGACAAACGCTGCAGAGCCTTTTCTGTACGGACCTCGTGGGTCACAAACAGTTTCATCCCAAGAACTTTAAACAATCAATCAGTCCATCAAGTGCTCCTTGTAGAACTGTCTGTGCTTATAAGTACAATCACCTCACTGTGAACTTGCACTACAGTTATAATATTGCACAACCTGCGCCATTTTATAAAGCGCGTATTTACATATGATGACGATATCATTTTTAAGATGAAATGCAGCAAAATATGTTGATTATATTATACAGATAAAACTTTAACTTCATTTAAATAATCTATATTGTTAATAATTAAACATGTGAGGACACGGTGCCGCAGCGCTAGCAAGCTCACGGATTGATCCTACCTTGTGCTGTATTCTTTCTTGGGCTGAAGCGACACTGGAAGGATAGATGGATTGAATAATTAAACACGTACTATGAAAATATTTCAATGTTCCTTAAAAGTTTTGAAGAATCGTCGTTGTAAGCTTACAGATGGCTTAACGTCTATTACGGAGCTGCTTGTGTGGCAATTGGGTATTTGGAGAAAGAAAAGTAAGGACAGGAATTGGAGGTCAGTACGTTTGAAAGAGACAGTACTGCTACAATAATTTCATCGAAGGTCGTGCACAATCACTGTACCGTGTTCCCCTGTTTAATACTTTAACTGCTATCATCATGAAAATGATATCACGTATACATCTCAGTATTTTAATTATTCAGAGAGCTGTAATATCACGAATGTAATGGATTCTGTGTCCTGTTGGAGAAGGAGAAAGCGGAAGCACGTAGTGATTCACACACACAGAGCACATAAAAGATCAAATATAAAACAAAGCATTTAACGTGCTACTTTAATTACGATGGGATTTGAGAAACTAGTTAATTAAACGATTTTAAGATGAAGTTTATGATGTTCTACTTTAATGACAAAATAAACTACGTGATTAAAGTGGAAATGTCGAGATTAAAGTTGACATTTCGTGCTTTTTTCCTACTGTGTGCCTATTTTTTTTTTTCTCTGTACCCTAATAAGCTTTCATATGACACTCCGACGGTGGGCTACGACTTGCCTTTTCACGGCGACTTTGATATGTGACAACTTCTTTTTTATTTCCGGCACTGTGCGACTTTGTGAATTTGAGCTTTCGAGTTTCTCCGGAACACTCTGTCACTCGATCAACTTCCTTTTCTTGTTTATACCCCTGTTTAAATCAACAAATAGTACGTTTTTCTTTGTCTCCACTTGGTATTCGCTGAAACTCTTATATTTTCCCGCCTGCTTTTCCCATTGCCTTTTCACAGAACGCTGAGCTTAAGGGCGATTTATATTCATTTGCTGTTCAAACAGGCGCAATTCTGGGAGGAGACGGGGCGGGTCAGCAGGCGAGTGCATGAACGTTAATTTTCATGCTGATCAGGATTTATAGAGCGGAAGAACGCGGAAGTTTCACAGATTCCTGCATCTGGAATTTTCTGTGCATAAGCACATTTCGGCTTTTGTGCTTTCATCATGTTATAATGCGAGTTCTACACATGGCGTTATGCATGAGGCCCCAGGTGTGGTTGACCAACAAAGATCACTCCAAGAGCAAGGCGTGTAATAGTCGGCGAGGTCACCAAGGACCCCAGCAACTGAAGGCCTCTCTCACATTGGCTGATGTTCATGTTCACGAGTTCACCATCAGGAGAACACTGAACAACAATGGTGTGCATGGCAGGGTTGGAAGGAGAAAGCCACTGCTCTCCAAAAAAAACATTGCTGCTCGTCTGCAGTTTGCTAAAGATCACGCGGACAAACCAGAAGGCTATTGGAAGAATGTTTTGTGGACGGATGAGACCAAAATAGAACTTTTTGGCTTAAATGAAAAGCGTTATGTTTGGAGAAAGGAGAACACTGCATTCCAGCATAAGAACCTCATCTCATCTGTGAAACATGGTGCTGGTAGTATCAGGGTTTGGGCCTGTTGTGCTGCATCTGGGCCAGGACGGCTTGCCTTCACTGATGGAACAATGAATTCTGAATGATATCAGAGAATTGTAAAGGAAAATGTCAGGACATCTGTCCATGAACTGAATCTCAAGAGAAGGTGGGTCATGCAGCAAGACAACGACCCTCAGCACACAAGTCGTTCTACCAAAGAAGGTTAAAGAAGAATAAAGTGAATGTTCTGGAATGGCCAAGTCAAAGTCCTGACCTTAATCCAATCGAAATGTTGTGGAAGGACCTGAAGTGAGCAGTTCATGTGAGGAAACCCACCAACATCCCAGAGCTGAAGCTGTTCTGTACGGAGGAATGGGAGAAAATTCCTCCAAACTGGTGTGCAGGAATGAGCAAAAGTTACTGGAAACGTTTAGGGGGTCACAGCAGATACTGAAAGCAAAGGGTCACATACTGTTGCCACTCACAAATATGTAATATTCGATCATTTTCCTTAATAACTAAATGACCAAGTATAATATTTGTGTCTCATTTGTTTAACTGGTTTCTCTTTATCTACTTTTAGGACTTGAGTGAAAATCTGATGATGTTTTAGGTCACATTTATGCAGAAATATAGAAAACTCTAAAGGGTTCCCAAACTTTCAAGCACAACTGTAATATCTGCCCCTTGTTTCAGGAGTCTAAAGTCAGGCGCATATTTGCAGCTACTTTTTTCAAACAACTTTACAGCTCTGATCAGGTGGCAAACAGGGTACTTTCTTATCTACTACATACCTGGGACTCGTACTCCTTGCGATTTTAGATGGCCGAGTATCATCTTGTATCCCATGTTTGGATGTTAGAGGTAATGGCACCTAACACGTCATCTGAAACACTGTAAGGAAAAAAACAACAATGAGGCCGAAGTTATTTGGCTGGCTACTCGCATAACCGTACAGCTCTAATCTGGGAGAGTTGGCAGACGCTTAAAAGCAAAAACCCTTTGTTGGGATTGCTCCATTGGAATAAATAACAGTTGATGACGCTGCACTACGGAGTATTGTGTGCATCCAAACACATTCCCTCAGATGGGAGTTGAACAGTACTGTGTGTACATCTGATCTAACAAGAGACAAATAGACAGAATGGCTCAAGAGTCACTCGAAAGAGACCCCAGATATTCTGTAATAACTCTCGCTAGGAAGAAGCGATCTGAACGAGACAACGTGCTCCTCAGTATACGGAGCGGAGAACAAGCCGGGATGCCCCTGCGTCAGAGCGATGAGGTGGGCGCCGGAGAGCCGTCGTGACGTTTCACCTCCGTTTGCAACTTCTGGGTGCACACCATCTGTACCCTTTCACTCCGTCACTTGACTTCTCATCAGGATGGTGGTGTACAGTATTGAGCAGCGGGTCTTCACGGTGCAAACCCATTGGGTCACCAGTTCGTTTAAGCGATGTCAGAATCATCGTGAGTTAACGGAAGGTTTCTTCCAGCAAGATGGAGCAAAGTGTCACACATTGGCAAGGAGCATGGCAGAAACGAAGTCCTTCTTCGGCAACGGGGTAATTTCAAAGGGTCTTTGGCCACCACGGTCAGAGGCGCGTCAACCAAGACAGTCCTACAACATCCAGAGCCTTGAGGAACCCCCGGGGCCCTGCCACCAAGGAGTTTTTTGACCACCTCGGTGACCTCAGTCCCAGAGATGGGGGAGCCCACCTCTGAGTCCCCAGGCTGTGCTTCCTCATTGGAAGGCATGTTAGTGGGATTGAGGAGGTCTTTGAAGTACCCCCCTCCCCAACCAACCCACAACGTCCCGAGTTGAGGTCAGCAGTGCGCCATCCCCACCATATACAGTGTTGACACTGCACTAATTCCCCCTCCTGAGATGTCAGATGGTGGACCAGAATCTCCTCGAAGCCGTCCGAAAGTCGTTCTCCATGGCCTCCCCAAACTCCTCCCATGCCCGAGTTTTTGCCTCAGCAACCACCAAAGCCGCATTCCACTTGGCCTGCCGGTACCTATCAGCCACCTCCAGAGTCCCACAGGACAAAAGGGTCCGGTGTCCACCAACGGGTTCAGGGATTGCCGCCACGACAGGCACCGACCACCTTACGGCCACAGCTCCGGTCAGCCGCCTCAACAATAGAGGCGCGGAACATGGCCCATTCGGACTCAATGTCCCCCACCTCCCTTGGGACGTGGTTGAAGTTCTGCCAGAGGTGGGAGTTGAAGCCACTTCTGACAGGGGACTCTGCCAGACATCCCCAGCAGACCTTCACAACACGTTTGGGCCTACCAGGCCTGATCGGCATCCTCCCCACCATCGAAGCCAACTCACCACCAGGTTGACAGCTCCGCCCCTCTCGTCACCCGAGTGTCCAAGACATGTGGCCGCAGGTCCGACGACACGACCACAAAGTCGATCATCGAACTGAGGCCTAGGGTGTCCTGGTGCCAAGTGCACATATGAACACCCCTATGCTTGAACATGGTGTTCGTTATGGACAATCCGTGACAAGCACAGAAGTCCAATAACAAAACACCGCTCGGGTTCAGATCGGGGGGCCATTCCTACCAATCACGCCCTTCCAGATCTCACTGTCATTGCCCACGTGAGCATTGAAGTCTCCCAGCAGAACAAACTGGGCCCTGAAATGAAATCTGTCACTTTCACTCATCAACATTGAGAGGGCGGGCTCTAGGCAGTACTGTGTTATGATTGGTGAATCATATGCAGAGTGGACATATGTATTTGGCTTGACTTCACCTCTGCAAGCACCCCAGGTAGTATCAAGGCTGAACTAAGACCCCCAGAGACCCACCTGGGGTGACTCAGCTCGTCAACAGTGTTAACAATGCAGCGCACCGACACCTGATCATTTAACGCAGCGCTATATTCCTCACTCTTGATTTTGGGGCTTTTGATTTCAATGTGAGACTTGACCACCTTATTGCCCCACCCCCGGGTCATTTCGATCGTTTCATCAAGCGGGGGTGGGAAGGACACATCGCTGTCATGGACCCCTGAGCACAGGCACCCAGAATGCCCTGATGGCAGATCCGTCCCTGTGAAGTGTCTGCTGCTACGAACGTGGCGCCTGATGGCCGATGGTTTACATCCGCTCTACCGCCGATTCACCAATCAAAACACAGGACTCACTAGAGCCCGCCCTCTCACCTTTGATGGGTGAAAGTGGCAGTTTTCATTTCGGGGCTTATTTCGTTGCGTGTGGGGTGTGACTAAAATAAATAAATGAATAAATAATTAAAATAAATACATACATAACAAACACATTTAATGTCACCACACTTATTTCTTTTCTTATTTATGTACAGTATTTGCGTTTGCCCAACATATTTTTTCATAAATAATCCAACCGAGCACGTCTTTCGGACTATGAGAGGAAACCCACGCGAACACGAGGAGAACACTCCGTTCATGTCCGCGATCAATGACCTCCTTGATCCAAGACAGCTGCACAATCACTGAAACACATTAAATTACATTATTATTATTTAAATCCTAAATCGCTGGCTCTAAATACGAGTTAAGTGTCGAGACGTCAGCGAGGGTCTCTTCCCCCACAGAGGCGTCCCGGCCATGTCAGTTTCCGTTTCGCTCCGACAATCAGTACGCGAGATGTGTAAACGGGCGTGTCTACGGTCGTGTTTCTGCTTCTTGGTTGATATTTGTTTCATATTTTTTTTTTCATTTCATTTCATTTTCTTTTCACTTGAAACTGTTGCCTCCTCTAAGCGCCGACTTTTCGGAGAAACTGCAATAACCCCCGTGACCGATAGGGTGACTCATGCGGTAAGGTAGTAAGCGGGGGATTTTATTTCACTTCATGTACAAAGAACTTTATCTGTGATATGTCCCCGTGTTTTCTGTCGGTATTTCCGTTCCTCTTTTGCTCTATAAAGGGCGTTTCTTTGACCAGCCGGTCGCAGACGCACAAGCGCAGGCAGACGAGGATTAAACGGCAACCGCTCCAGCTGCAGAGCCCGCATTCTTCTCGGACTTTCGTGCTCTTCGCCGGCGGCTCCACTGGGCTCTCACGGTTACTAAAGATGGCTTTTAAACTGACGTTCGCTCTCTGGCTGATTTTACTGTGTGACGTAATTGCAGGTAAGGCGCTTTATTTATTTGATTTATCCCTCATTCCTCTTCTCTCGGCCGCTTGTCGCACTCGCTCGTCATTTATTTCTCTCACCTTATCATGAGGTGTCCGTGCGGCTCCATCTTTTCACACATTCTGCTGCCTTCTGCTCTAACTCAGGTGGCCCCTCAGCTCTGCGACTTTCCCGTTCTTTTTTAATTTTACTTGCAGGTGACGAACAGGAGATCATCCCGAACAAAATCATCACCAGAGCGGGACGCCCTACCGAGTTCGAGTGCCGCAGTCACGACTGCAGCTCTCCGCTGTACGTCTGGTCCACCGTGAGCGATGACTCGCTGCCGGGAAAAGTGGATAGCAACCGGGTGACCGTCACGCCGACGGTGGAGAACGACGGCTTCATCTACGTGTGCACGGTGAAGTGCGGGGCCACCATCAGACAGGGCAGCACAAGGCTGGTGGTCTTCGGTAAGTTAATCATCCTGTCATTCCAAACGGAGCCTCCGATCCGCTTTATCGTCGTGACTTTAGCTTGAATATCTGGGCTTTAACCCGCCGAGCCCTCAAGGGGCGAATCCTCATCAAGCTTCCCAGGGCCGTCTTAACGTATGGGCACAGCTGGCACGGACTGGGGCCCCAGGAGCACAGGGGCCCACCATGTTTCTGATGACTAAGTAGGTTTCTGTTTTGCTATCAAAATAGAATAGATAGATGCTGTATTAAAACAGTATATGACAATAGATATATAAGGCACTATATAAATTGATAGACAAATATTAAAACAATATAGAATAGACAAATAGATATGTAAGGCACTATATAATTGATATATAGATATTAAAACAGTATATCATTGACAATAGATATGTAAGGCACTGTATAATACATATTAAACAGTAATATACAGCTATGTAAGACACTATATAATTCATAGATATTAAAATGTATAATAGACAAAGGATATGTGAAAAACTATATAATTGATATATAGGTATTAAGACTGTATATTAAAAAATATATATGTAAGACGCTATATAATTGATATATAACAATAGATATAGAAGGCACTATATAATCGATAGATATTAAAATATAGAATAGACAAATAGATATGTAAGACACTATATAATTGATAGATATATAAAAATAGTATATCATAGACAATAGCTATGTAAGGCACTGTATAATGGATATTAAAAACAGTAATATACAGATATATAAAACACTATAGATATTAAAACAGTATATAAGACAATAGATATGTAAGACACTATATAACTGATATATAGATATTAAAACAGTATATAAGAAAATATGTAAGGCACTATATCATTGATACAGTATATAGGTATTAAAACAGTATATTAGACAATAGATGTGAGATGTTATATAATTGATATATAGGTCTTAAAACAGTATATAAGAAAATAGATGTGTAAGGCACTATATAATTCATATATAGGTATTTAAACACTATACATGTCAATAGATATGGAAGATGCTATAAAATTCCTATATAGGTATTTAAACAGTATATAATAGATAAAACAGATACATAAGATATGTAAGGCACTATATAATTCATAGCTAGGTATTTAAACAGTATAAATGACAATAGATATACAAGACGCTATATAACTGATAGATAATGGCCCATCCAGTACAGCAGAGCGTGCTTTTCATATCTGTCTATATTATTATATTGTGCCTTTCCCGTCTATCTGTCTATGATTAGTCATTTCAGTATTCACCTTATTCAGTGTTTGTCAGGGTCTTTCCAGTAAGTTTCAGGGACTTTGAGCACACAGACAGAAAGTGAGGGTCTCCGGTCAGCTGGTTTGTGTATTTTATTCGATGAGATGAAGTTCTATAATTTAACGCCTTCGCGTTCTTCGTGGCGGGCCGTGTTGGTGCAGCTGTTATGACTGACTGTGCGTTTTTCCCAATTTATACAGACAGAGCCTGGCGTGCTTTGATAAAAACGTCTCCGCCTGTGTGAGTTTATTAAATGTGAGATGAGGTCTTCTTTCTTTTCTTTGATCTAAAATAAGTGACGTGTGCTTAACTGGTTTTCCTACCCAGCTGGTCCTCCTCGGCCCTCCCAGTTCTTCCCTCCTTTGGCTCCCGGCTGACCTTTGTGTTTTCTGCCTCCCCAGCTCTCCCTGAGCAGCCCGAGATTAAAGTTGAGGGTCCTCTTGCAGTCGGTCAAGAAGTGAAGCTCACCTGTGAGGTGGCCGATGTGTACGGCCCTGACGCCATCACAATCCAGTGGCTGGAAGGCGGGCGCGTCGTGAAGGAGGACAAGGAGCCCCTCGATGGGGAGGTGCGCACCGTGAGGTCCTCGCTGACTGTTGTGCCGCTGGAGGAGGACGACGAGCGGAGCTTCATTTGCAAGGCCACTTTGGTGATGGAGGGACTTCATGGAGAAGACGCCCAGAGCTGCATCAGCAGCAGCTTTCCTTTAAGTGTGCCCTGTAAGTGCCTTCTCTTTGTGACATCAGTAGCGAGTAGCAGCCATGCTGGAGGTTTCCCCGTTCATTCCAGTTTTAGCCGGTGGCATTTTTGACATGAACAGGGCCATATAAGTGCAGACCTCCCTACCGTTAATAAGACCCGACAGTACCAAACTCCTCGTATGTGTTCCCGTTTTCCAAGTTCTCACACCTTTCACGTCACATAAATCAATCAGACAACGGGTGCCCGGTGCGTCTCGACTGCCATCAGGTCATCGCGATACCCTCTGACAAAATGCAGCCTCAGAGAGTGAAACATGAAGTAAAGCGAGAGCCCTGTGAGCAGCCGCTGATCAGGAACATCTACAACACGTCAAGTTTAGAATCAAACCACCTTGTGGTGTAAGAGAACAAGCCGCAGAAACACAGTGGGGACACACCGACAACAACATGCTGCACATGGAAGCACCAAGCACCAAGCGGCCAGCAAACCACTAAACCACACAGTTAAAGCAGGACTGTAAGAAACGGGAGCATCAGTCCTCTGCACTAAGTAACCGGGACACACCCAGGCTTCCTTGGCAGCTTTTTCAAATTTAACGCAGCAGCGCAGCAAAGAGCAGTGGGTGAGAATCAAGATGCAGCGTCAGGTCTTACTAAACGAGGCATCCCTGATGCTGATCCGACTTTACTCTTCTCTTCAAATTACGGTCGTTACCTTTAAGGAGGCAAACCGCGCTGGAGTTCTCCTAAGTCTTTGCTGGAATGTGCGATTACCAAAAAAAAAAAAACAAAAAAACATCAACAGGTGGTCCTCATTTTAATACGGACGATGACCTTCAGACTCCGTCACTTAGTCGGACAGTTCAGGTCAGAAAGGCCTCACAAACTGCCAAGGGTACAGAGAACACTGCAGGGCCAATCGGTCGGCCCCTCAGCCAGACGCAGGCCAACTGCACCCGACATGAAAACAATTTCACAGACTCCAAGCAGCGGGACTTTTCTAGTGAAGTAACTGCGTTAAGCATATTATAGATAATTTAAAAACTGGAGACAACAAAGCTGAAAATTGTCTTAAACCGCCGATTCAAAATGTAAGCAGCCGAGCCGGGCACACGTCACTCCACTCCACTCTGCTGATCACCACATTGGCTCCCCGCTGCAGCGCCACATATTGAGTTCAAAACCTCAACGCTTGCCTACAGAGTGGGCAGCGGGTCGGCACTGGGGGGAGTCAGGTCCTTCTCGACCACTCAGGTCTGGCGGTGGGTGGGGTCGGGGGGATACCTGGAAGTCACACTTTGTGCATTTTTCATCACTTTGCTGTACGTAATCCCCTCGACATTCTCAATCATAATGTGGCAGAGGTTCAAATTTTTAGCCTCGTAGTTCTCTGTTTAAACCTCCAGCCAAACACGTGCCACACAATGACAATGACATTCTAGCCGCACCATGACACATACAGTACACGTCGTTTAAATGAGTAAAATAAATTGAAAAGCTTAATTATAACATTCAATGAAACGGGAGTATAATGATTATCTTTAAATGCGAATCATTACCCATAATTCCTATTGTCCATATCCTCATGTATGCAAAGAATGCAATCAAATTATCCAGTCATTGCACGGGTTTTTTCAGCGAGCGACGGTCTACGGCGAACTGCTTTAGTGGGCCCACAGCGAATCTCACAAATGATGGTGAACAACAGAGCACAGTATTGGTCAAGTTTTAACTTAATGGCCACTTTTTATTGTGTAGAGGGTCCGTTGCTCACCGGTGCACTAAAAACAGAAAACGGGAGTGAGTACAGTGAAACGTTGGTGAAATCTATCGAAGAGCGGGAAGGTGAAGCTTCGCGCTCCAAGATATATATATCAGCATTCAATCGACAATCTCTTTCCTCCGTGAAGATTCGCAATGAGGGTCCGTTGCTCACTGGTACACTAAAAACGGAAAACGGGAGCGAGTACGGTGAAACGCGAGGTGGCGAGAGTCAATTGAGGAGTGGGGGAGGGGCAGGGGTGACACTTCGAGCTCCGAGATACATCCGCATTCAATCGACGGTCGCGTTCCCCTGTGAAGATTCGCAAAGAGGTTCCGGTGTTGACCGATACACTAAAAACAAAAAATGGGTGCGGGTAACGTGAAACATCGGTATTTGCAAGGCCATGAAATCAATCGAAGAGCGGGAAGGTGAAGCTTTGCGCTCCAAGATATATATATATATCAGCATTCAATCGACAATCGCTTTCCTCCGTGAAGATTCGCAAAGAGGATCCAGTGCTCATCATTACGTTAAAAGCATAAAACAGGTACGGGCAACATGAAATGCTGGTAGTCGCAAGGCAGTTAAATCAATCAAAGAGTGGGAAGGTGAAGCTCTGCGCTTCGGGATACATCAACATTGAACTGATGATAGTTTTCCACAGTGAAGATTCGCAAAGTGGTTCTGGTGCTCACCATTACACTAAAAACAGAAAACAGGCACAGGTAACGAGAAACGCGAGGTGGTGAGAGTCAATTGAAGAGCGGGGGAGGGGCAGGGGCAACGCTTCAAGCTCCGAGATACATCCGCATTCAAGCGACGGTTGTTTTCCCCCATGAAGATTGACAAAGAGGTTCCGGTGTTCACCGATACAATAAAAACAGAAAACGGGTACGGGAAACAAGAATCATCGGTAGTCGCAAGGCCGCAAAATCAATCGAAGAGCGGGAAGGTGAAGCTTTGCGCTTCGGGATACGTCAGCATTGAATTGATGATCGTTTTCCCCCGTCAAGCTTCGCAAAGAGGTTCCGGTGTTCACCAATACAATAAAAACAGAAAACCGGTACGGGTAACGTGAAGCGTCGGTAGTCGCGAGGCGGTGAGAGTCAATTGAGGAGTGGGGGAGGGGCTGGGGGTAACGCTTTGCGCTCCGAGATACATCAGCATTTAATCGACGGTCGCGTTCCCCTGTGAAGATTCGCAAAGAGATTCCGGTGCTCACCACCTCACTAAAGCGAGATTGCGGGTACTCAAAGAGTTGCCAGTATGGCCTTACCGGCGAGTCCCGGCCCACCTCAGTCACTGCTGTACTCTAAAGGGCCTTTGGCTTCTTCACCATTCAACCACAACAACAATCTTTATCTGACATTTCCGTCTTGTGTGGTCTGGCTTACCATTAGTTTGTGTCGCCCCCCCCAGTAAATGTTCGGGGCTCCCACTTCTTTGACTTTTTCTTTCCTGTGCGATTCTGACCTTCAGCTGGTGGTTTTATTCAACGTCGGGTCCCTGCGATTTCTTCTGTTATTCTTCCCAACAGTTCAGCGGTGGCCTTTGCTCCTATTGGAGGACCACAAGCCCCCTCTATGGCTGGCGACCTTCCTGTTGTGATCTGCGCAGATGGGGAGGACACAATCCTTTAATAAACTTGAAAACTCTCCAACACTTAAAAACAAATTCATAAAAGATTATTGAGCCAAAACAAACTAAACGGCGAGTCCATTTATTACAACTCTGACGATATACGGCCTGAAGATCTAAATAACAGAAATACAAAGAAAAAAAAAAAGTAAAATGAGTGAACTGCGGAGTACAATGCAGAACACAAAACGCAAAAACTAACGTGAGCACCAGAGACATAAAAACAAAAGTCAAAATGAGCGTCAGCCCCCCTAACTCAGGGTCTTCATCATGAGAGTCAGCCCCCTAACTCGGGGTCATCATCATCAGAGTCAGCCCCCCTAACTCGGGGTCTTCATCATGAGCG
>JANRMT010062855.1:3028301-3054545 GCA_026402145.1 Polypterus bichir lapradei
GTAATACGAAGGAAACAAAAATGAAAGAGAGACGCTATCTCTTCCACCTTTTCACTTCAAACGGATACTCAAAAACATTCATTAATCGAAGCCTACACAGAAGACGCCAAAAAACTCAACAAACAATTGACTTGAATCAGAACTCCCACCCCACCTGGCACTCACTACCTTATCACCACAATGTGTCTGAAGGGGCTGCACGCATCCTGGCCAAGTCAGGCGTCAGAATAGCACACAAACCCACGAACAATCTGCGCACGGTCCTCTTTAATGCTAAAAACAAGAAATCGACAGCAGAAACACGAAACGCAGTGTACAGCATTCCATGCAGTTCATGCTCAGCTGTATACATTGGACAAACCTCAAAAAGAATCGCAACACGTATACAGGAACACCGCAACGCCGTCAGAAGAAAGGACTCACTATCATTGATCTATATGCATACTAAATTAACAGGACATACATTTAATTGGGACGATGTACAAGTAAAATTTAAAGCCAATAATAAAAGTGCCAGAGAACTGGCTGAATCCTGGTTATCAAATGAGAACGCCATCAACAGACACTTGGACATAAATCCAGCATATGCAAACTTAAGAAGAACTTATTCTTAATTAACAAGACTTTACACCCAATAACCCCACCCCCCGACCACACAGACCTAACCACCCCTCCCCACCCGTAAGTTATTGCTATATATTGCCTTTGATTCTTGTAAGTCTAAGCATTATCCTCTGATGAAGACCCCTGGTAGGGGTTGAAAGCTCAGGAATAAAAACTACTTTATGATACGTGATTCATTTTCTCCCTTTGTGGATCTCCAGCTGCAAATATATATATATATATATATATATATATATGATATGCTATTCTACAGCATAAGTAGAATCATCTGAGTATTAAAGGTGTAGGTCTGCTTTATAAGCATAATTTAGTGTTAAGTATTAAAAAAAAAGCATACCAGTCTCTTGTATTTACAGGTACATATATATACAGTATATATATAATTTTTACTGCAGTAATTCATGAACAATTATTGGTCTTTATATAACAGAAAGACTTCAAGGGTCTTTTGTAGGAAATATGTACACATAGTTGATTTTCTCTATGATTTGTATCTTTATAATTATAGAGCACTTCATATTATTATTTTTAAAGCTCACATTATACAATTCAATGTTTATTATACTGTATTTATATATTATTATATCTGTCTTTACACGTGTTGCACAAATATTCAGTTCAAAAAGCAACGCAAATCGCAAAACGTCTGTGTGCCGACTGGAACAGGCTTTTGCAGAATACATTAACTGACAAGAGGTTGGCCCGCCCTCTCCGAGTTTTGGTAGTCGTGATTCGTCAATTCTTGGTAGCAGAGCGAGCCGTCATTGGCCAATTCTTGGTAGCCGAAACGGGCTGTGAATGGTCAATTCTTGGTAGGAGAAACGGGTCGTGAATGGTCAATTCTTGGTAGCCGAAACGGGTCGCGATTGGTCAATTCTTGGTAGCCGATACGGGCCGCGATTGGCCCGTGCTCTCAATTCTTGGTAGAATCTTGGTAGCGGAGAGCGATCCGATTGGTTCTCGCTACCAAGAATTACCTCGACTCACGGCTGCCGGGGACTTGGTAGCGGGCGCCATGATATCCTTAGCTCAACCACAGCGAACATGCACGCGAATTTCCGTCACCCTCCTTATGTGCCACTAGTGTGACGGACCCCGGGGGCACCAGCTTGTTTGTCA
Organism: Polypterus bichir lapradei; assembly: GCA_026402145.1. Lineage (NCBI taxonomy): Eukaryota > Metazoa > Chordata > Cladistia > Polypteriformes > Polypteridae > Polypterus > Polypterus bichir. Next base: position 3,030,045 of record JANRMT010062855.1, read on the forward strand.
ACTGTCAGACCCCGCGAAACGCGTTCTGGAGGGCTCAAGTAGCTGTGGCCCACTGCTTATCGTTCCAGTCAGCGCTGCTAATGGAGTGGTGCTTTTTTTTTTTTAAATTTAACTCACTTGTTTTTGAGGCTACCGAACCTTAACTATCAAAAGCTTAATAAACTGCTTTCTTAAGACGCCATTCAAAATACAATTGAATTGGTTACTTATTGTTGACCGACGCTCGGCTCACGTGTGTTCCCTCCTCGCTCAAGTTTACAAACGCTTAAGACGAAAGTTCTCAAGAACAGCCAATCATTTGATAGTATTAATTGATTGGCAAGCAAACTATGCGAATCAGGAGAAAGCCTACCTGGAGTTGCGAGAGCGGGGAGAGATTCTAAACCAATCACACAAGCCCTTTCAAACTTACCGTCGTAACTATAAAAATCTACTGAAGACATCCATATTTTCATGGAAGTGCGCGCCGAGGTCGGCTTGTTGGTGTTGCGGGATAAGAGGTCAGCACGCACCGCAACTGATGGTGAAACAAGCAACCCCTGCACAGTGACGAGATGGCGTTGCATGCGTTTACCATGTTACTGGTCGATATGTCCAACAGGTGGCTCCGTGGCGCAATGGATAGCGCATTGGACTTCTAGAGGTTTGAAGGGATTCAAAGGTTCCGGGTTCGAGTCCCGGCGGAGTCGGTGATTTTATTTTTCAGTCAAATGGGGAAAAAAATATGAAGAGAGGTAAACGAACATGTCCGCGGGCGCCAATAAATGAGACGCCAGGGCCACGGGCCTCCGAAAGTCTCGACAATGAAGGGACACGGTGGGGTGTGGTGCAGCGCGGCAGGCTGAGTGAAGCGCTACTGGGTTTGTGGTCACAGCCCGTCTTTAAATTCTGAACCGTACCGGGTAAAAATCAGCTGACCGTACTGGACAAACAGAATTTAAAAGATTAATTTGCAGAAGAAGCGCCAGTTGCAAAATACCGAGAGGGTCCGCCCTCACTTCCGGACGTGATATTTGGATAAAGGCGCGACCTTCATCGTACTAATATGACGGACCTCGAACGATTCGAAATGGGCACATGAAAGCCTATTACCGTCTCCAACGCGTCTCTTCGGCTTTTGTATTTGTGGTGCAGCTTTGCTTCTTCTTACGGTTTCTGCTTTCAGGAGCGGGACGAGGCGACGCCGGCGGTGAGGAACGAGTCCGCGGACGGGGGCGGGGTCTTTGGATTACTTACGTCTGGACAGGCGCAGCAACCAATTGATTATTGCGGTCTAGTGGGCGGGCCTTCACGTGCCACACGTTTTAATCCTAAACCCCAACACAGCAAGACAGGCAGGAGTAGTAAACTAATTTACATAAACAACCAGACGGGACATTTCTTTTCGCTTTATTTAATATTCTGATTAGTTTTATCATAAAAGACCACTTCTGCTTTAAACAGCTTTTTATGTAAAGAGGACTATCCACATCTTCATTTTATGGATGTGGTACGTCACTATAAATTTGTTATAAATAGAAACCTTTGATCCACAATCCAGCGGGTAAAATCAAATATCACATCCATTAATTAAAGGACACTAACATTTAAAGCCTCCTTAGGAGCACAGGGCTTGCAAGGCAACAGCGTCTTCTTGTTCTCCCCCACCTTGAGCTGATCAATACCAAGAGTGGAAACCCAGTAACCTCAACCTCTGGACCTCATGCCAGGAGCCATTAGAGATGGAGAAGCGGCTGGCAACTGCTTCAGTCTCACAGGTGGGATCGTAGTGTCGGTACTGTCAGCTGTGCTGCCCATCCGCCTGCTGCGAAGTCCAACCTCTCTGGTTCAGCCACGTCTGACGCCTGGTTGCTGGCCTTCACGTTTAATTTTATCGGGGATTTCCTGATTTTTAAAATAGTTTTACAGAGTGTGTGGGGATTTTTCGGACTCTGAATCTGTTCATCTGGAGACCTTATAGAAAAGTTTAGTTTAAAAAAAAAATATATATATATATATATTTTCGCCGTCATTTTGTGGGTTCTGCGACACTCGTTACCATAGTAACACATCCCACAATGCTTTAGTGCGATGCGACTATATAAAGGTCATCATTTGCAGCTCTGGTGCATTCAAACAAAGTAACTGTTAACACGTTTGCTTATCGGACATGGACTATGCACTACAAGTTACGTTTTTCTTTTTTTGCCCCCATGGACGCTTCACACAGTTTGCTGTTGTTCAGGATTGGTCACCACAGAAGCCGAGTTTTTGATTTGCTCTCATCAGCAACAATGGATGTGGGCTCACCCTCTCTCCTGGGCATCAAGGGATTTTTGAATCTCTTCAAACAAATGGTTTGGTATTGGTTCTTTTTACCACTTTTGTTTTTACTTCAGTTTTAATAAATTTGATCTCAAAGAAATTGCCCTCAATCTTAATCTGAACCAGACCAAGTGTCTATTAGCACATTATTATTACCTTTACAGCAGTACAACTTTCTCTTTTTATTCTTGTGACATGTGGAGGGGCACTGAAGCCCACCATTGACCTCCTTTAACTCAGTTGTAGTTGGTGCCAGCGGTGCCCCACATTTACTTCCTACATCAGGGACAACTCCTGAAATCAAAAGCAGTGGGAGGCCACACGTCGGGCAGTTCTGGCTGCTCTACCGTTCCCAAAACCTTTATAAATCGCTGCACTTCAAACATTCAACCCAAAAATAAAATCAAGCCACCAACTTATTTTGTCATTTTCTTTTTTTAATTGTCTGCTGGCCATTTTTTTTTTAGCACTAAGCAGCTGGTTTCAACTGGAAGCGCCAGTCCATACCACCTAAGGTTGTCTGGGAGGCAAATGCACCCAGAGTCTCTCGTCCCATAATTGTAATTTTCTTTTGCACAAGATATAAAAAAAGTTACTCGAGAGAATCTGACAAGTCCAAGTGAGAGCCATCGCTCAGTTGCGGAATTTCTTCTTCTTACGGTTCTTCTTGCCCGCTGCAAGTTCTGCCTTTTCTGCCATAATCTCCTTGAACTTCTTCTTGTTGTAACTAGAAGTTAAAAAATATATACATAAATTAGTTTTGTTTTCAGTTTGAAGGGCTTAGACATTCACATCCAGAAAACGGCTTAGTGGGAGACTTCTTGGACGTAGCGCCAGCCCCGCAGCAGACACGGTTCACTTTCTGGGGTCAGAATTTGTACTCTAATTTCCATTTCTAGGACTTTGTCTAGCATCAGATGACAGCACCCCATTACACCCACGACGGCCGAGCATGCTAGTTAAACGTGACACCCCACTTCCCAAGTCTCCTTGGTAAAATGTGAGATGCAACATGGTTAGAAATGTTTAGTGACAATCACCGTTGTAAGCGCATTGAAAAAGTTTGGTTTGAAAAACTTGAGAAAAATAGGAGTTTCCAGATTTTCCACTTCTCTTAAAATACCCAAAGCTCTACTTTCAGGTCACAGTGGAGGTGTGAAGTTCTGTCCTTCCATCTCGATACTTGTAGATTCTGGTTTTGTCCTCCATCGCCTCCTCTTCTGGGTGTATGGACTGTCTGGTGTCTTCCTGCTGCCTGAGGATTTGTCGTCATCTTGTGATCAGAAGATTGTAGGTTTGACTCCTACCCAGTGTGAACCCTGTGGGACCATTTCCTGCCAGAAGGGACCGGAAGACCTACCTGATGGTGGTTGTGGACTACAGTGGGTATAGAAAAGAATCCCCCCCCCCCCCTTCTAAATATTCCCATTTTTTTTTTGCTTAAATGAAAAACACATAAGCCAATATTTGTTGCAGCTTTACTTATTCAACACAATCTCTAACATCCAAGTGAAAGATATCACAGCTACAGTTCAGAAGAATTAATAAAGGGCCCCCCCCCCCCCCCCAACTCAATCAGGTGTCAGTGCCCACCATTTCCATTGCAGTTACTGTCTTCCTTCCACCTGTGATCAGCTGTAATGAGTGCGATTAGCAAAGCTGTTCCTGGTCCATTCATCCCCTTGCTTGGTAGAGCAACTGACAGCAAACAACTGACTACGGGTGGCAGGCCACTTTCAGAAGATCTCAGGGATAGAGTTGTGGACGGACATAAGGCAGGAGATGGAGACAAAAACATCTCAAAGGCTTTATCAATCCAAAGGAGCTCAGTAAAGTCCATCATAAAGTGCTTGGTACTACTAGGACCCTCCAAACTGGATGGAAGAGCAAGGAGGAAACTGGTAAGAGAGGCCAATGGCCACTTTGAAGGAGTTACAGGATTTGATAGCACAGAGTGGTCATTAATGGTGTGCATGTGACAACAATTTCACAAGCGTTCCACCATTGTGGCTTGTTCAGGAGGGTCACACTTCTCAAGAAAGGCCACATTAAGGCTCGTTTGAGCTTTCCCAGAATGCACCTTGAAGATTCGGATGCCAAGTGGAAAAAAGGTCTTATGGTCAGATGAGACCAAAATCAAACTATTTGGCCTCAACACCAAATGATACACCAATGCAGCTCACCATCCACAACACACCATACCTACAGTAAAGCATGGAGGGGGCAGCATCCTGTTGTGGGGGGCCTGGGGCTCTCGTTAGGGTAAAAGGAAACATGGATGGGAAAAACCACCATAAACTTCTGGAGGAAAAGCTGCTACCCTCAGCCAGAAAGTTGAAGATGGGCAGAATGTTCACCTCTCAACACGACAACGACCCGAAGCACACAGTAAAACTGACCACACAGCGGCTGAAGGAGAAGAAAGTGAATGTCCTGGTGTGGCCAATCAGAGCCCAGACTTAAATCCCATTAAAGCAGACCACCAACGCTCACCATCCAATGTGACCGAACTTGAAGAGTTAAACTGTAAAGAAGACTGGGCACTCAACCAAGGTGTGCAAAGCTGATAGAGAAGAATCTCAACAGACTCAAGGCTGTCATTAAAGCAAATGGTGGGTCAGCAAAATGACAGTGACATTGAGGGGGTGATCCTAAATTAGGCTTAGTAGGTCTTGTGTTTGATTTTTTAAATAATTTTTCTGAACTGTAGCTGTGATATCTTTCACTCGGATGTTAGAGGTTGGATTGAGTAAGTAAAGCTGGGAAGAAATTCTTGTGCGTTTTCATTTAAGGCTGTAAAGCAAAAAAAAAAATGGGAATATTTTGAAGGGGGGGATTCTTTTCTATGCCCACTGTATTTTACCCAATTTGTGGAGCTATTCCCCATGGCTAATGCCACAGCCAAGAAGATGTGCTCCACCCTGAAGGACGAGATATTTACCCGATTTTGTTTTTGGGTTGCCGAAGAACATCATCACAGACCGGGGCCCTCAGTTTACCGGCTCAGTGGCTGAAGAGTTTTGGAGACAGGGATGGGGTTCACCTGAAGACGACAGCATACCACCACTACCCAATCTAAATTGCACTGAGCGAGTGAACCAGACCCCTACAGACAATGACTTCATCGGAGACCACCATCAGGACTGGACCCTAGTTTGCACTGATCACGGTGGTGCACGAGGTTACAGGTCAGACCCCTGCATTGTTAGCTTTAGGCAGACAGCTTACTGGCCCCCTTTTAAAATGTCGTGTCTGCCTCCTTGTACCCAGCAGCCCCTGCACCCTCAGCAAACGACCAATCAGAACCACTGCAGGGACTGCTGGGAGCTGAAGTTTCAATCCCCAGTAGCACCGCTGGACACTTTAAATGTGACAGTAGCACAATGCTAACATTAACATCTGGTAAGATTGTCACTTCACTCTCCATACTCATCCTACAGAAATTTTGCCAGCAATTTCTCTCATCCCAAAAGTAAATGCACATTAGCTGCCAAAGGACTGGAGCCCCAGCCAGGGATTGTTCTGGCCTCGTGCCCTATGCTTGCTGGGATAGGCTCCCGCTTCCCAACAGCCCTGTTCAGAATAAAGCAATGGATGGATGGACAGATGGGATGCTTTTCTATAAACTGCCCAATGAAAGATTAGATACTTAGTTTTACTTCTGCTGCAGTATATGAAGCCACTCACCTCCTGAAATCTGCATCGGCCATGAGCTCATCCACAAGTGTCCTTTTCCTTTGTTTCTTAGGTATGCGTGCATGATAGAAATCTATTGGATTATCCACAACAGTGCCCACCTGGAAGACACACAAATAAACACCAAAATTTAGGTTACGTCAACAGCCACATCACTTGGAGGGACGTCACTTTCAAACACAAACGTTATTATCACATTCTGAGAGAATCAGTTAAAAGTGTAACAGAAATAATGGTCCCCTGGGTTTAGGGAATCGACCTTCCATTATACGGACTCCTTTCATAGGTAAGGCTTTATAAAAGTGTGCCACTCACCTGGAAATACTTTGGAAAGCCATCCCGGTCGTTTTTCTTATAAAATCGCTTTGGATCCATAGCCGATCTCATTTTCAGCACCTTCAAATCATTTTTCAGGTCTTCTGTTAACTCTGGGGCTTTCATGTTAAACCAGCTGTCACCGGTGGTCTTGGCGCGCTCCTCCTACAGGGCAAAAAAATCAAAATAAATAATGACACAGTGGGGGACATCTTAACAGAAGAACGACACTGAGAGCTCCAAGTCTAGTGCTTACCCTGCGCTTCTGCTTCAGTTTACGGATGGACTCCTTGTAAGGGGGGACGACGTGTTTCTTTTCGAAATCTGGAGTAATTACACTCTTCTGCAAGAGCTAAAACAGAAATGAAGTTTTTAAATTTACAGAACTAGAATACAATTTGAAGGCAGAGGTCTGGTGTCTGTGCACACTCTTGTTGCATTTTTATTAAATTGTCGTAATCACGTGCAATCCACCGAACTGACCACAAATCAACTCCAAACAAGGTGTAGAAACATCTCAGTGATCTGTAGAATGGGCTGCACCTGAGCAAAACTCAAAGGTCTCAATACCTGGTGTCAATGGGAAATTTCTATTTTTAAAATAAATTTGCCAAAACTTCTGAAATCCTGTGTTTTGTTCTGTCATTCTGGGGTACTGAGTGTTTCTTGATGAGTAACAAAAATGAACTGAAATGATTTTAGCACAAAGGCTGCGACATAACAGGCCTGTGACAATTCAGAGGTGCACGGGCCAACTTGAGACGGGCCTGCACATGTGCCCGCTGGAGCAGGGGGACCTTACAAGATTTCAATCCATTACAGCGTAGTGTGTTACCAATGGTGTTCTTGGTGACTGTGGTGGTCCCGACTGCCTTCAGATCATTAACAAGCTTCTCCCTCACCTTTCTCATGATCATCCTCACCACCCCATGAGGCGAGATCTTTCATGGAGCTCCAGACCGAGGTCGATTGATGGTCATCTTATATTTCTTCCACTTCCGAATAATTCCACCAACAAACATCACATTCTCACCAAGCTTCTTGCTGGTGGTCTTGTAGACCACTCCAGCCTCATGCAGGTCTTGTCCCTGACATCCTTTGACGGCTCTTTGGTGTTGCCCATGGTGGTGGAGAGGTTGGAATTGAAGACATTGATTCTGTGGACAGGTGGGCTTTATACACATCAGAGGTCAAGAGTATCTGGAATTGATCGATTGATTGATTGATGGGCACACAGCCAATCTGTGGGAGCCAGAATTCTGGCCGGGTTGTAGGGGATCAAATCCTTATTTCATTCAATTAAATGCAATTTATAACTTATGTAACTAGGGGGCTCCACTCGCCAGCTTCTGGGTTTGGATAACCGGATATACAATTTAAAGAGATTGTTATTTTCATGGGAATTGTTACCTACTCTTTTCGATTTTCTGTGTTGCATCGCTTCTCCGTGATCATAAATATACACCTGACCGAATTGTGGTTTCTTCAAAATTAAACTTATTGTTGCTTTAACTGTTGCGGGATCACAGATTCTCATAGCGTGTGGTTCATTATCGTGTAAATCTACATTTTGAGCATTGAATGATGCCTTCGCGAAGTTTATTGTGGACTCGGATATTTTGCCTGTAGTGTTTGTGGATTTCACTTTCACCAAATAAATCTTTTAATTCTCGCGGATACGCCTCTTCATTGTGAAGAAACGGTACTTTTCCCTGATGGTAACATGAATTTGATGATCTACAAGTCTCCGACTTAAACAATAAAGCCTTACAATATCTACATACTTCTGACATATCACCTACGTCCATATATTCGATCTCTTTTTGCTGTTCCATTATTTCACCGAGTAATAATTTCCGCTTGTTTGTGCTAATGCGATCTTTACTGTCTTTTTTTGATACTTTTGAATTTTACTACTTTCCTAACATTTTTGAATGTCTTAATGAAGTTTTATTTCTGACCCCGATTGGACCAACGAGCTTTTCAATTCCACTTCGTCCGGGCTGATTATTACTTTCCTTATTTTCTGGATTTGCACAAAGATTATTATTGTTCTTTTTTGCCTTCTTTACTCTCCCATGCTTTGTCTCTTTTCGACTCGCTGCTCTTTCTTCTTTGCTTAGTCGTTGACATGTCAACGACGTATACAATTTTTTAAGAGCTGGGAGCACATGAAGCGTGTCTGCCAAAAGCATTCCAACAGCTGCGAGGTAAGATGTCCGTCACTTTGTTTTAAATTGTTTGTAAGTAGGGCGTGACGTGCAAAAGCCACCGTCTCATGGGTCTTGCTTCCAAAGGTTGTAAAGTCTCGTCTCGCGGGACGTCAAAGTTTCTTTCCGAGAAGATCACGTCTCGACCCAAGATTTTTTTTTATGATAATAGAGTTTTCTGGATTTTTGGTTGATATTCTGTCTCTCTCAATTAAAATGAAACTACAGTGGAACCTTGGTTTGCGAACATAATTCGTTCTGGAAACGTGCTCACAATCCAAAGCACTTGTATATCAAAGCAAATTTTCACATAAGAAATAATAGAAACTCAGATAATGCGTTTCACAACCCACAAATATTTATCTTCTTCTTTCGGCTGCTCCCGTTAGGGTCAACACAGCGGATCATCTTCTTCCATATCTTTCTGTCCTCGTCATCTTGTTCTTTTACACCCGTCACCTGCATATCCTCTCTCTCCACATCCATAAACCTTCGCTTAGGCCTTCCTCTTCCCTGGCAGCTCTATCCTTAGCATCCTTCTCCCAATATACCCATCATCTCTCCCCTGCACACGTTCAAACCAATGCAATCTCGCTGCTTTGATTTTGTCTCCCAACCGTCCAACCTGAGCTGACCCTCTGATGTCCTCATTTCTAATCCTGTCCATCCTCGTCACCCCCAATGTAAATCTTAGCATCTTTAACTCTGCCACCTCCAGCTCTGTCTCCTGTGCCACCATCTCCAGCCCATATACCATAGCTGGTTTCACTACCGTCCTGTAGACCTTCCCTGTCACTCTTGCTGGTACTCGTCTGTCACAAATCACTCCTGACACTCTTCTCCACCCACTCCACCCTGCCTGCACTCTCTTCTTCACTTCTCTTCCACAATCCCCATTACTCTGTACTGTTGATCCCAAGTATTTCAACTCATCCACCTTCGCCAACTCTACTCCCTTCATCCTCACCATTCCACTGACCTCCCTCTCATTTACACACATGTATTCTCTCTTGTTCCTGCTTATTAATACAAAATATAAAGTACAAATACGTAAAACAAATTAACCCGCACTTTAACCTTTGAAAAGAATCATGGCTGGTGTGAGGGAGATGAGAGGGGAGGAGGAGGAGAAGGAGGAAGGTTATTGTGTGGGACGACTTTCCCTGCTGTCTGTCGGCTCACTGGAATCTTTTTCTTTTTTTGCGACTTTAACAAGGAGCCTCTTTAATGTCAGTTGCTTTTGCCTGAAGAGTCACTACACTTGGACACAAACTAACAAAAAAAAAAATTGCTTTACGCACTGTAAGGTTTCTAAACTCTTTTGGGATTCCCACCCAATGGGACAACACACGGAAGAGCGTCCTGAAACAACCGCAGGCTCCCAGTGTTGTAGCAGTTCGGCGTAAAGGGGAATCAGAAAAGATCGTGGTCAAGCTATAAGCGCATGCCATTGATGGGTTATACAAGGAACATTAGAAACGCGCAGGGCACAGAATTACTTAGCCACTAACTCTTTCAGGGCTGATGTCGACTTTTGTCAAAAAGGAGGATTCGACAAAGGTAATCAACTGTAAAGTGTGACAAAACCAACCGTTCTGTTCCAGTTGGACTCTCGTTGGTAGAAGGAAAGTTAAGCTTCATTCCTGCGCTGCGAGTAGTAAGGCACAAACAAGAGCAAAAAATGACACTGATCATAATGGCGCAAGATCAAAATGAATGCGTAAAGTAAACTACTCTGTGGAAGAAGTTTTGCCTGTTATCTCTGAACTGGACTATGACTTGCCGGACTCCGATTTTGATACAAGTGATCGAAAACGAATGCGAGGTTCCAGCTTCAGCTGACCGGTCCCCAGCTAATTGTGGCGCTGACATGCCTATAGCAATGTTCGCCAGGATGATTGCCACTTAATGGTAAGAGATAGAAACCAGATTGCGATGCACTGACTGGCAGCAAGCCTGCCACCCATTCTTGGCAAACTGGCAGCCGCTGCATGCAGCAACAGACGTTTTATGATGATTTCTGTGTGAAACCATTAGATTTCAGAAACTATGTTTTTTTGGAAAAAATATTCAGCCCTCAAAGAGCTAACCTGGTCACGACCCTGCCCGACTATGTCTGTGTATAGGAGAGCGGCAGATCCCACTGCAATAAATAACCGTGCTGTTCCAGTTTCACGCTGAATAAAGCTGGTGTTGCTAAAGTACTGAGACTCAGCCTCGTGTTTTGGGGTGCATGACAGGGACTCGCATGTCACAACACACATGTGGTCACCACGCTATAGTAAACAGTATACGCTCGTACGGATGTTGACTATACGAGTAAGGCACACCGACTGAGAACGAGAATGGGAGACAATTACCCACAATCCCACAGCGATGCTCGGCAGACAAAGCGCATACGTACTACTCGTATTGCAAGGCCTCGCTTGTTTATCAAGTTAAAATTTATCTAACATTTTAGCTCGTCTTGCAAACACTCTTACAAACCAAGTTACTTGCAAACCAAGGTTTTACTGTACCATAAAATTTAGAGACAGTTCATTTCTTTGTAAAGGAGCAAACTTACAAATTCAGCAGGGGATCAAACACCTCTCTCGCCCACTGTACATGTACACTTATCAGTGTTGGCTAACCAAATACTCCACTTCTGTGTCCTAAATCCGTATTTGTCAATTAGGAGTCAGACAGCTTAATCCAGTTATGAAAGTAGAAACACATCAACCTGACTTTTACATTTATAGAATACTCTGCCTTACTGTGTCATTTATTAAACAGTCAAGTATGCGACAAACTGCTGCGTCGGACATTAATAAACAGCTAAGTGTGCAGGTGAGGGACACACCTCTAGTCACAGACGGCAGTACAGCTGCTTGCCTCACCTCATCCTTCTTCTTTGGCTCCTTTGTCTTCTGGACAACACTGGGGGTCTTCCTCCGCTTCTCTGCATCAAGATGAATGTACAGCCCACCAAACTGTTTCAGGCTAAAGCCGGGATCTATGCTGCTTGAGAATGTGACCCTGCAAACATTATTCAGGGAAAGAAGAAAAAGAAAAGCACTTTTTAAATTGCACTTTGTAGGGAATGCAGGATTTGGTGTCTGGTGTCTCACCAGCAGTTCAAGGATCATCAACACTTGAACATCACTAAGCCATTCCCAAGCCCGAGTGTCACATTGCCCCACAGAGGATGGCCAGCTGTGGCAGGGATGACAAAACTTGACAACTGTGTGACGGCTTTCCAGCACAGTTTGCAAGGTTTCGCTACCTCGCCTGCTCTTCTGGCAACCAATAATGTGCTGGAGACGTACAAAAGCTTTGCAGGTATGGCAAGAGGAGTCATAATCTTGGTCCTTCTCTTTTTTGCCAAATTAAATAACAGATTAGCCTTTTTTTCTGTTGGCCAGGTCCAAAATACCCATGATTCCTTAGTCTTTGTTGCTTTATTATATGCACTGTACATCTAGCTTAGCACTTACTGGTTCTCAGCATACACACAGAGCATGCCCTTAAAAATTATGACAAAATCAAACTTGTCCCAATTTTGTTGGAACAAGTCACAGGGGATGTCAGACTATACAACTGCAGGCCACCGTGGCCTCTGACTCGCTAAGATTATGCACATAAAGTCTGCAACTAAACATTGCTGGAAAAATCCTGTAAAGTGACACGGCCTCAATGCAAATGAAAAGCCTTTCTCCCCGCACACAAAGAAGTCCATTCCTTTTCAAAGCCATTTCTCTGGTTTAGGACTGGAGAAGGCAGGGCTGATCTTAGCAGCATTGGGCACATGCAGGAACAAACTCTGGTGAGGACTGCCAGGTTATCAACCAGGGCACACTCACAAGGAGTAACACTGGGCCAGCTAAGAGCTGCCAAGTAACCCAAACCTCACATGGACAGCAACTGGACAGGGTAGCTGAGAAACTGCAGCAGTAACCATGGCAAGCAAACAAGAAAGCAAGAAAGCATTATTAATTCACATCTATAAAAAAAAAAAAAAAAAAAAGATATTGAAAGAAATTGTTCCCAAGCCCAGACCTGTAGTTTGCGCCCAGTAGCTGCCAATGTGCTAAGAGGTATCTGCCATACAGACTCTGCTGTCTACTTACTGAGGAGGCCTTTTGGGTTTAAAGAGCACATCATTATCCGCCTCCTCATCAGCTTCTTCATCAACAAATTCATCCTCCGATTCATCAACATCCTCTTCCTGGACTACATCATCATCTTCTTCCTCCTCCTCCTCATCTTCTGAGCTTTTAGATGCAGTATCTTGGGGCTCAATATAGAATTTTTTCTCTAAATTAAAACCAGGGTGAGTGTCGATTACGAAGAGGTCATTTTGCTCTGTGCTGCTGGCTTCAGGAGGGGAGGTGGGTTTAGCTGGACTTGATTCACTTTCCACAATAAATAAATCATCTTCATCTGGACAGCCCTCCTCCTCCACCTCCAGCTCTTCCTCCGAGTTGCTCTCCTCATCACTGCTCAGGAGCAAATGAATCACTTGAGGTGGTGTCGACTTTCTTCTTCCTTGTTCCGTCTCCTGCTGACTGCTGCTTTCAGGTAACAGGGGTTTTATGACAGACTTGTCTTCACAGTTGGCCTGCAAAATAAAGACACATTTTTATACTGTAATTAAAGAACTGGCTACAAATAAAAAAGACTTGAGATAGATAGCATAGTTGGCAGGATTAGATAGAGGATACTGTAGATAGACAATAGTTGGCAGGATTAGATAGAGAGAGATAGACAGACAGAGTAGTGGGCAGGATGAGATAGAGAGCTAGATGGCGTAGTTGGCAGGATTAGACAGAGACAGAGAGAGATAGATAGCGTAGTTGGCAGGATTAGATAAAGAGAGATAGACAGAGTAGTGGGCAGGATTAGATAGAGAGCTAGATAGCGTAGTTGGCAGGATTAGACAGAGACAGAGATAGATAGCGTAGTTGACAGGATTAGATAGATAGCGTAGTTGGCAGGATTTGATAGAGATAGATAGCGTAGTTGGCAGGATTAGATAGATACAGAGATTGCATAGATGGCAAGATTAGAGAGAGATAGATATTAAAGGCACTATATAATAGATAGATAAGGAGGCAGTACTCAGCTGTGACAACTGGACAGTTCCACGGCTGAAAACAACACAGAAGAGAAGGTTGACCACAATTTCATCTACCTGTCCAATTTCTATGTCGTATAAAAGGGTTGGGTCTCAAGAACCGGTTCAGAATTCCCAAGAACAAGGAAATCAAACAGACATGTGAATTACGGTTCCACTCATCGATTCCTACAAGTGCATTTTCAATTAACTATACAAGTCTAATAAACGTCCTTAAAGCAGACACAAATATCTTCCTCCGGGCCTGCGTTTCGGCAGCGGCGTAGCCTGCTTCATCAGTGCGTCGATTTCTTCTGCTCAGTTCCCAGGCTTGTGAACTATGAGCCACAGCAAACGTTCAGTAGAGACCATTGTGACAGTTCAAAATGCAACAATTGTGGCAAGATCATTTCTTATAAGGGAGGCCGTACAGCAAACACAATGAAACATTTATTATAATGCGGCTCTAATTTCAAAGAATGTGCCGTCTTTAGCCTTGAGAAAGGGAAAGGCACTACATAATAACGTATGATCATTTTTTTTATTATTATTAATGTCTTGCAGTATCGCAGCCCAAGTGCCTCAGCTAGTGATAGCACATCGCACTCTGGTAACACAACTGGTAGGGGTTGAACAGTTACCAGCTTTTACAGTCAATTTCAGGGAAATTCCTGACTTATTACAGCGCACCATATTTTAATTATAGTGGTTGCGGTCTTTTTCTAAAACATTCGCTAAAACACATATAATGTGCATAATTTAACTAGGGTGGAAGGCAGTGACGCTGCGCATTTACATCTCAGTACAGATCAAGTAGCCTGGTGTACGTGTTACCCGTATGTCTGTATGGTTTACTGCAGCAGACAATCATCAGGTACAATCTGTCCATTCAAATCGCTAGAACTCGTCTTAAAACAGGTTGCCTTTACATCCGGCCTTAGGAATGAACACAGAGGTAAACGTCCATTAAAACATTCACAAAAACCACACGCATTGGAGTGGAGCAACTCAATAGGAGAAGGTGGAGCACATTGTAAAGAATGTTAAAGCAGGGCTTAAAATTTGGCACAGCATTATGGGTATTCCACACAAATGTACTAATTCCTGCAAATTCAGATTTTTAATGCAATGATTTCACACACATTTATTTGGTAAGCAATTTCTCTTACTTGCTCTCTTATAAAAACTACTATTTTATAATATCTTCTTATACAGGGTGACACAGAAAAACGGGAACATTTGAAAAACCCAATAAAAATAGAAGAAATCCAACTAAAAATTTTATTGACAGCAATTGAACCACTACAACTTGCTTTTTAAGAGACAGTAATCCAAATTATCAGTGCCTGAAAATGACGTCCTGTAGATGGCGTCCTCCTGTACGTATGCATTCTTCCAATCTGCTGTTGAGGTTCCCCATTGATCGCTGCAACATCTCAGCTGGGATACCACGAATTTCGTCTTGAATTGTTTGTTTCAATTCATTCAGTGTCCTTGGCCGAGTCATGTAGACCCGACTCTTAAGGTAGCCCCACAAGAAAAAAAATCACAGACTGACAAATCCGGTGATCTTGAGGGCCAGGGAATGTCACCGAATCTTGAGATGACACGGCAGCTGTGCGAGAATTGTTTGGTACCCACTGATTGCCTTGCAATTGATTACTAAATGGCGAGATTGTTTACAGCTCAAGGTCCCTGTTCCGCAGTGCTGCCAACTGTACATGGCTGCCACTACGCATTTCAAAATCACCCTGTATAATACACTACTGTGGCTGTCAGTTTGTCTGTCCAGGATTTTAAATCACCTGTCGCTCGCAAACTGTTTGACCTGAAATTTGGTACACATACACAACGTGATGTCTACTATCCAATTTTGGGGTGAGGATTGAACTCCAAGGTTATTCCTCTTTTTATTGCAGAATCAACTCTCATCAGCAGGCAGCAGGGCGGGGCGTGTGGCGCATGCGTATGGGCGCCATTCTCATCCCTACCACCTTCACCGTCACTTCCCCTACCTCTTGTGGACTTGACCCGGACACAGACAGGCGGACATGTTATTCATCACCACCACACGTTTATTATTTACAACTATTTACAAAGTTAGGTGTCACTCAGACACAGAATAAAGTGCACACCCCCCAAACACACAGTCCTGGCCACTCAATGCCTTTTCTTCAGGCCGCCTCCACAATCTCTGCTCCTGCCTTATCCTTCTTCCACCCGACTCCAGCCTCGAATGAAGGGAGACGGCCCCTTTTATATCCTCCCGGATGAGCTCCAGGTGATTTCCGGCATTCCCTCGTTGGCCACGCCCCAGCGTGGCGGAAGTGCCGGCTGTTCTCCCGGCAGCTCTCCGGGTGTCCTTCCTAATCTTCCCCCCAGCACTTCCTGGTGTGGCAGAAGTGCTGAAAGAACAGGTCCCCAAGGCATTGGGGCGCCTCCTGGCGGTGACCACGGGCCCCTGCAGGGTAGGGCTTCCATGCCCTTAACCCGTGGCCCCCAAAGCAACCAGGAAGGCGGCCCCCACGTGATCCAGGGTGGGCGCAGACCCACATCTGGTCCCTCACGGCGTCCCGGCCGGGTCGTTGCCCCTGGCATCCCTGACACTCTTCATATCTTAAATCATTCTTGAGGAAGATTGAAGACTTAAGTGAAAAACTAAAGAAAACGTACTAAGTAACTGCAACACAAACACGGCCTTAACCAGTTTTAATGCGAAAAGATGCCGACGAAAGAAGAGAAGCAGCGGGCCGCTAGGGTGGAGAGAAGAAGAGCTGCTCAGGAAGCAACAAGCGCGTCAACCTCTGAGCAAACGAATGCTAAAAACGTACAGAGAAAGAGGATGAAAACTAGGAACGCTCACGTCAAGTGTATTCACTGCACGTTATCGTTATAGCAGCGCGCGCGCCGTTACTGGTTAATATAATAAGCTAGAATACATAGAGAGGACGTCCCAGTGGGTTGCACTTCCTCTGCCGCCCTCAGCAATGTAATCAAAGCTGAACAAGCAGGCTGCAGTGTGCGATGCCCACCTTCAAAGAAACTTCCTTATAGAAAAGGCTAGAAACAGGCTGAAGAATATTCTCACGCTACAAATCAAGGCTTGGACTGTTGTGCCAATGGGATATTTTGATTTTTGCTTTTAAACAAATTTGCAAACATTTCTAAAATCCCAGTTTCACTTTGTCATTTCGGGGTATTGAGTTTTGCCTGATGAGGGGGGGAAAAATACATTTCAAAGAATTTAGAACAAAATGTGTAACGAGTGAAGGGGTCCGAGTACTTTCTGCAGACACTGTATACACTCTCTTCTGAAGCCATCCCAAGGACTTTTCCCACTCAATTTAACCTCCGCTTTTGCAACTGTGACGTCACACACACACACACGCTGCAAAAAGGACATTAGACTTGAATAATTCCCAGTCCTACCTCAGGGTGTATGCTGATGTCCTGACTCTGTCCTCCTTTCAGGGGGTCACCGTTTTTGTCCATGTCCTCATGTTGGGCACTCGCGGGATCCTCCTGCTGCATTTCCACACTTTGGCTCAAATTAATGTCTTGCCCACCATTCTTAACCTCTGAGACACCCGACTCCTCACTCTGTGACTTTTGGTCCCCATCAGACTCTTCTGTTGAAAGTTCAGGTTCCACCTGTGTCACCACGCTTCTGTCCTTCAGGGACAGAGAACACCTGCTTCTGCTCACCGTTCGAGTTCTGCTAGGACTTTGGCTCGATGCAGACGCCGGTTTTTCTGGGCTGCCAGGAGCAGCAGACAGAGCTCCATCGCTATCCTCCGGATGAAAATAGGGCACAGCTCGACTCCTTAGGCTTCTAGTTAAGAAAGGGCTGCTTGGTGGCTGTTGTGCGAGTCTCACTGGGACACCAGACGCTTTCACCGGGCTTCCACTTGTGCTTTGTTCTTTTGGGCCACTAGAAGGTCTTACTGGAGAAGTTTCAATTGCCTTGCAATCCATTTTGTTTGATGCACTAGCCTTGCTCAACCTGCTCCTAGTAGATCGCAGACCAGACACACTGGAACAGGAAGATTCTGCCTCCGAAACCTCCGCTTCTTCAGGCTGCGACTTCCCAGCTGCCACAGGGGGTACCAGACTTCTGCTTCTGGGTGTTCTAACATTGCTGGCTAGTCCTGATGCAACAGACGAGCAGGACTCTGCATCTGAAAAGTCAGCATCCTGAACCTGAGGCTTGTCTCCTCGCTTCTGGGACGGTGGCACCCTGCTTCTCAAAAGTCGAGGGACCCGGCGTGTGGAAGCTGAAGAGGCACAAGACTCTGCCTCGGAGACCTCCACATCTTCATTGTGCGGCCTGCGTACTCGGTCACGGGCAGAACTTCTCGTTAGCCTTTGTTCAGTGGGCCCTGGGTTTGGTAAAAGAGCAGAGGAGCAGGACTCTGCCTCAGAAACGTCCGCCTCGCTAACTGCCTCTGGCTGTAAAGCACTCCTGCTCACTCTGCTGCGCGTCAGCCTCCCAACAGCAGCGCTTGGCACTTCTGACGGGAGGGGACACCTCGAGTCCTTCTCTTCTGCGTCCCTGTGTTCATCCTCACTAGCGGCATCCGACGGGCATTCTGCTCTGGCAATAGAGCTTCTTGTGATTCTTTTACTGCCCTGTTGGGGGGAAAAAAAAAAAACCAATGTCTTATTTTTGTATATTTACTGTTGCTCTTAAATGAAGCCAAAGGTTTACTTGATTAATCAATGGAATAATCAGTTAAACACTCAATTACTTAGATAATTGATTTCTGCAGCCCTATTATACAGATATGCTGAAACCCCCAGATCACCTTTCATCTACTGTACCTACTCCAGACTTGGAACCAGAAATTCTTAAAAGTTTCATATTTTTGCATAAAAAAAATATTAAGGGTAATTTTCCAATTCCATGAATAACTTGATTTGTAGACTGCCACATATTGTTCACAGCCGAGGGGCAAATTCTTTCGCAGGCTGCAGACAACACGCACTTTACGTCGTTATTTTCAGCTTTGCTTCATGTGAGCTCAACTCTTGGCTTGTCATTTCTCCCGAAAGAATTAAAAAAGAAAAAGACTAGGGGGCTCTGTGCCCTACTCGCTTCACTTGCCAACCCCTGTGTTTGGTTAATCGGATATACAATTTTAAAAGCTTTTTTTCCCCTGTGGAATTGTTTCAATTTCATTATTTGCACTTTTACTTTAAAGCTTCATTAAAAACAATATTTGGAATTACCTTTTCTTCAGGATTGCATTGAATTTTGATTCCGTTTTCGGAGACAAATTGTGACAACGCAACGTATAACTGCCCGTGAGTGAATATTGTTTCTGTTTCTCTAATAAATAATCCGACTTTTTCTAATGTTTGTGATTTGTTGATTGTCATAGCCAAAGCTATTCTCACGGGAAACTATAAACGTTTTAATACGAATGGCATATCACGATCTCCTTTGGTGTCTCATGTTATTCGCAGAATATATACATCACCTTTCTTGTCGCCTGTTAAAATCTGCATCGCTTCTCCGTGATCATAAATAAACACCTGACCGAATTGTGTTTTCTTTGAAATTAAACTTGTCGTTACTTTAACTGTTGCGGGACCACAGATTCTCATAGCGTATGGTCTATTATTGTGTAAATCCAAGTTTTGTGCACTGAATGATGCAAATGCGAAAAGACTTTGTTGTCTACTCTTTGCCTTTTATTTCTGGTCTCGCTTTGTCCTGCTATTTTTTCCAATCACACCTGGTCCTGATGATTCATTTTCTTTTGTTTGCGCTAATGCGATCTTTACTATCTTTTTTTTGATACTGTAGTGACTGACATAATAAAGTGTCACAAAAGTTTTACTTGAACAATCGCCAACTTCATAACCCCAAACACAACTTTCTAGCGCCCCCGCCAATCCCCCCCCCCTTAACACATCAATCAGTACCCCGCTATCAGTCTTCCGTGCTGTACTCCACCCTCCCTCAATCGGACCTAACAGTCACTTAAAACCAAAAGGGCCTCAGCCTGGCTGGGACGCTACAATACTTTCGAATTTCACTGCTTTCATATTCTGTACCTGTCTCTGCATGTTATCGCGCCATCGTTTGTTTGAGCCTTTCGAATTCCACTGCTTTCATAATCTCTTCTCTGCCTTTTTTTCTCTCCAATGCTTTTGGGTCTCTTTTCTCCGCGCTGCTCTCTCTTCTTTTCTTAGTCATTGATTGATGTTTCATCAGAACGTATTGTCCTTATACGCTTTATATGTGCTGAGAGCACAGGATCTGTGTGTGCTACGTGCCTTTACACGACTGGGTGTTTTGCTGGCCGTGCTCTTATTTGAGTCTCGCGGGTCTTTTAAGTGTCTTCCGAGAAGATCGCGTCTCGTCGCCCTGCTTTTCCTTTCCAGGAATTTTTTTTTTATAATAGAGAGAAAACACTTTCAAACTGCTGTACTTTTTGAACTACTATAGTAATTTCAATGAAGCTTTTATCACGACAGGGTGGCGTATTTAGATAAATTCAACAAGGGAGTGTCGGCCACTCTGGACTCCTCTGGTTGATGCCACAAAACTCCAATTTGTTCTCCCGAGTGTCAGTAGAACGCCTGCTCTCTCATCGCTGGCCAAGAAAGATTTTTTTTTTTTTTTTTTTAATGTTTTTGTCAATTCTTGTGTGTGTTTGAGGGAGGTATTTCTTGTTGTGGTACTCGTGTGTTATAACCCCACCACAGGCAAAGGCAAGAAAAACGTTTGCATTCGTTTACTTACAAAACAAAAATACGTAAAATTTGATTTTTAATTAATTTTAAAACACTACTTCTGTCACAAATTTTCTAATGTGTAACACCGAAACGGTCATCGCCACTGAGCTGGGTTGAGTGGCAGGGTTATAACACACGAGTACCACAACAAGAAATTTAGGTATGTTTACAAGCCTTAAGTTCTACTCCATTGGCCTTGCGCTCTCTCTCTCAGGGGTGAGGGTCGACTTGTTCTTAATTTTACTTTTTGTAAAAATTCATTGATTTGTATGGAATGATTGCAATAAAGTTTCAAAAAAAAAAAAAAAAAAAAACCACGAGTACCCTTGTTGTTTGTTATAATTTTATATTACTAAACCATCTGTAAAAGGTTTCCCCATTCCAATTTGGACAAATGTGCTATCATAAGGAAAGCACTGAATTGATTTTACTTTTTTCTTGAGCTTCTATATAAAGGTTTAAATTTCCCCTTCGACACAAATACTGCATCATTTATCTATCTAAATGAAATTTATACCACAGTACTTTAGAACAAAAGTGTCAATACACATCGAGTATCACCACATGACTTAAAAAGTATATCCTGATATTTTATAGGTCATGTCTCTCAGCCTTAGCTGGCACTTTGTCCAGGGATTGTTCCAGCCCTGCACCCGGTTGCCAGGACAGGCTCCAGCTTCCCCACAATCCTAATCCGGATAAACGGGATTGCAAGCCGGATGGATAGGTTATGGATACCGGTATGATGCCTTGGTGGTTGCGCTAGCGTCCTATTAAAGTGTTTTTGATATTCACCGAAAAACCGCCATGCAGTCCATACGGCAAAGTCATGAGAACTCACGTTGGTTGAGAGGCACGATGGGGTTCAAGCAGGACGTAAAACGAGCAGAACAAGCCCGGGATGGTCGACATACGGGGCATGCAAGATTAGAAAAAGGGCCTGTCGTCCAATCGGCTGTAACACAACATGAACTTTACTCTTCTAGTGGATTTTCCTATCCATGATGATTGTCATCTTTAAACGAGGCACCAAATGAAAAATCTGGTTCAGGAAGGCCAATTCAGTTAATGCCGGCACGGAATGAGGTCTGTTTTGAGAGATCCGCCAAACAAAGGAGCGAGGAGGATTCATGAATAAGGCGCTCTGCTGTATCACTTTATCCGGTTAATACTGCCCACAATTACAATTTTACCTACAACTTCTGTAAAAAGTATAACTCCCGTCACAAATAAAAGTTCTATCAATCAGGTAGATCGAAAGCCTTTCACGGATGACATACTTTTTCCATAACCCCGAAGAAAGAATTCAAGTGACGTACCGTGCTCTGCGAAGACTCGGTGTTTCCTGCATCCTCAGAACACTCCACGCGTCCTCCTCTCCTGGTGGCCACCATGCTGCCGTCGCCAGACGGGCGATCTCTTGTCTGCATTTCCGCTTCCGTGGGCCACGTGGTGTCAGGTTATGCGCCTCTTCAAATCCGCCGTGCTTTATTGGTTTGTATGCCTAATCTGCGGAGTGCGAGTTCAGTTCTTGCCCTGGGTTTTCGCGCATTTAATCAGGATTTTTAAAATGATAATTCAATTAAAGCTAATGATGACTCTTCCAGGTACTGGATTCTGGGTTTGTAATTTGAACCTTGCGGTGGCTTAAAATTCGTGTTACGTTTAATTTCGAGTGTAGTAAACTCCCAATCGGACTAGAATCTCCGCAAGCAAGCGCTCGATTCGTGAACCGTTACATTTCAAGCATTTCCATGCTGTTGTGGTTTTGAAAGCGGCTAACATTTCTTTAAAAGACTGTGTGAAAGTGGCAAAGATGACGATTATTGTTTAAAGCGCACTTGAGTTGTATTGTGGATCCAGAAAGACTTCTGATCCTTTCGCTTTCTGCACACTTTATCGGGTTGTAGATTTAATTTTAAATGGATAAGTTTGCCGTTTTTGAAAAGCAAACTACGCAGAGTAACTCCAAATGACAAAGTGGCGACATGTTTTCAGAAAGGTTAACACATTTATTCAAACTCAAAAACCAAAAAAATCCAATTCCTAGAAGTTTTGAGACTCTTTCAAGTAAATTGTGCTTTAATTTTCCTTGAGATGTTTCTAGAACTGGATTGGAGTCCACCAGTGGCCCTTTGAACTGACTGGACGTCTTTTAGAAAGGCACGCCTGTACCTGTGGATTGAAGGTCCCACAATTCACACTGCAGGGGCCTCGTGTATAACGCCGTGCGTAGAACTCGCACTATAACATGGCGTAAGCACAAAAGCCGAAATGTGCTTACGCACAGAAAAATCCAGATGCAGGAATCTGTGCGTACGCAAACTTCCGCGTTCTTCCGCTACATAAATCCCGATCAACGTGAAAAGTAACGCTCGTGCACGCGCTTTATGTCCCGCCCCAACTCCTCCCAGAATTACGCCTCTTTGAATATGCAAATGAATATAAATCGCCCTTAAGCTCAGCCTTCTGTGAAAAGACAATGGGAAAAGCACGGGGGAAAACATAAGAATTTCAGCGAATACCAAGTGGTGATGATCCGCTGTGACAACTCCTAACGGGAGCAGCTGAAAGAAGAAGAAGAAGAAGGAGGAGTGAGAGTAACAACGCTAAAGCAGTTATGGTATTTGGAATACTATGGCTGTTCCCTGGACCATTATATTGTTACAAGTTAATTACAATCAAATGCGTTACAATAATAAACAATATGCGGTTAGTTTCAGTGTATTTATAAAGCCGCGTCAGGAAAATAAGGTGTAACCACACAGGAAGAGTAGCATTGCTTTGATGCTGGGTGCCGCCAGTCTGCAAAACCGAGCGGAGAACTTGCGTACGACAAGGTATGAGGTACCGTGGAAAAGTGCGTGGCTTTACGCCAAGTGTAGGTTTTATACATCGCGATTTGAACGTGGAAAAGTTCTTACGCAACATTTCTGTGCGTACGCACCGTTTATACATGAGGCCCCAGGTCAGGACACAAACCAAGTTGTGAAGTCCAGGGACTCTCTGAATACCTCTGTGATCAAACTGTGGTGAGGCACAGATCAGGGCAAGAGGATAAAACCATCTGTCAAGCTTTGAGCGTCCCCAGGAGCACACAGGCCTCAATAATTGTAAAGTTTAAAACGACCAGGGGCTTCATGTATAAACGGTGCGTACACACAGAAATGTTGCGTAAGAACTTTTCCACGTTCAAATCGCGATGTATAAAACCTACACTTGGCGTAAAGCCACGCACATTTCCACTGTACCTCATACCTTGGTACGCAAGGTTCTCCGCTCGGTTTTGCAGACTGGCGGCACCCAGCGTCAAAGCAGTGCTACTTTTCCTGTGTGGTCCTTTCCTTTCCTTTCCTTTCCTTTCCTGAAGCGGCTTTATAAATAAACTGAAATTAACCGCATATTGTTTATTAGTGTAATGCATCTGATTGTAATTAACTTGTAACAATATAATAGTCCAGGGAATAGCCATAGTATTCCAAATACCATAACTGCTTTAGCGTTGTTACTCTCACTGCACCTTCTTCTTCTTCTTTCAGCTGCTCCCGTTAGGAGTTGCCACAGCGGATCATCTTTTTCCATATTCCTCTCACTGCACCACTCGGAGTATTTATATCACTGTATCTGAGTGTGAATCACAGCAGCAGCTGATCTGAAAGAGAGAAACACACGCTACCTCAGCCACGGTAAAACGTTTCAAAGCCTTTCCTGTACGGACCTCGCGGTTCAGAAACAGTTTCATCCCAAGAGCTCTAAACGCACTCAATCAATTGCTCCTTGTAGAACTGTTTGGACTTATAAGTACAATCACCTCACTGTAAACTTGCACTACAATTATAATATTACACAACCTGTGCCACTTTATAAAGCGCGTATTTACATATGATGACGATATCATTTTTAAGATGAAATGCAGCAAAATATGTTTATTATATTATACAGATAAAACTTTAACTTCATTTAAATAATCTATATTCTTCACTGGGACTGGCGTGAAGGATAGAATAATTAAACATGTACTACGAAGATAGTTCAATGTTCCTTAAACCAGGCATGTCAAACTCATTACTATTGGTGGGCCGCTTCGACTGCCATACGTGCGCCAGCGGGCCGCACTGTAACAAATACTCTTATACT
>JANRMT010062855.1:3064545-3096118 GCA_026402145.1 Polypterus bichir lapradei
ATATAAGGACCTAGCTAAGAGACTAAGACTCTAATTGTACGTTGTTGTATGGAAATAAATAGCTTTTCTTTAAACTTTAAACTTTAAGTGTTACTTTTTTAAAGTTTTCAGTATTGGAAAGAAAGCTAGAGTAACTTTGTATAATAGTATGAGTATTTGTTACAGTGCGGCCCGCTGACACACGTATGGCAGTCGAAGTGGCCCACCAATAGTAATGAGTCTGACATGCCTGTCTTAGGCAGTTCAGATCTGAACTTGTGTCTGGACGGATGTTACTTTGTTGCTGTTCTTTTATTCTTATGTTGTTTTCAGCAATATACGGGCACGGCTTGTCCACCCCTTTTTCATGTGTCCTTTCTATTTCTTACACTGCTGAGTTTCTACTCTTCAGGGGATTCTTCTGAATTCACAGTTTGCTTGAGTGGGTCCAAAGTCCTCTCTGGGACGACATTTCCTTTTTGGTGTTTAGGTGTGATGGCCATCTTTACTTACTGATTACCTCCTAAATTACCCACAGATCCAAGTGAAACCTCAGCAGACAATCACTGCTGACTTTACAGCTAGTATGTTAGACGCCGTATGCCACCCAGCATCGCCGGCCTTGATTGCAGATCCAGACACCAGGCATGATATGAAAACGGGGCACAGGGGTATACAATCTCATATTTTAACCCCACGATTTCAACAAAATGCACCAAAAATACATAAGCTTTTAAAACGCTGGCTTCCTAGACACAGTAAAGAAGCCACAACGTGTCACAAAATGAAGTTAAAAACCACTCTGGGTGTGCCCCATCCAAACCAACTTCAGCCTTCACAGTAGGTGTTTTTCCCTCCTCTAAGATGCTATAATTACCTGATAAAAATGAATCACTAAAAATAAAAAGTCTTGTAAAATGTATAAATAACAATAGATATGCACCCTTTGTGTAAGTAAGAGTAAGTAACTGAGAGGCTGGCTCAATGCCCAAAAGTGGCCTTTTTAATTGAATAGCACAAAAGTTCCAACAGTGGCCACCGGGTGGCACTGCAGTAGATGCAACCCACTGCTGCATTCACGTTACACTGAACGGTACAGCAGCCCACCCATAGTGGCAGGCTTTTGGATACCAACGTGTCCTGCATCGGCAAAAGTCAAAAATGACCACCTACAGGCCACCGTCAACTGTTTTCTATATTTTTGGTAAATCAACTATAGATGTTACAGAGGATACACATTAAACAAAAAGTTTTGTGCATCTGGTGTCAACAGTTTAATATTTGTAACAGATTTCAAACACAGATATCACGTCCTAATGAGCTGAATGACTTCCGGCCTGTCGCTCTGACGTCACATGTGATGAAGACCATGGAGCGGCTGCTGCTTCACCACCTGAGGCCACAGGTCTGCCACGCCCTCGACCCTCTGCAGTTCGCATACCAGGAGAAGGTGGGAGTGGAGGATGCCATCATCTATATGCTACACCGATCCCTCTCCCACTTGGACAGAGGCAGTGGTGCTGTAAGAATTATGTTTCTGGACTTCTCTAGCGCCTTCAACACCATCCAACATCTGCTCCTTAGGGACAAGATGACAGAGATGGGAGTAGACTCACACCTGGTGCCATGGATCATGGACTATTTTACAGACAGACCTCAGTATGTGCGTCTTGGGAACTGCAGGTCTGACATTGTGGTCAGCAACACAGGAGCGCCGCAGGGGACTGCACTTTCTCCAGTCCTGTTCAGCCAACATACATTGAACTTCCAATCCAACTCGGAGTCCTGCCACGTGCAAAAGTTCACTGACGACACTGCTATGGTGGGCTGCATCAGGAGTGGGCAGGAGGAGGAGTATAGGAACCTAATCAAGGACTTTGTTAAATGGTGCGACTCAAACCACATACACCTGAACACCAGCAAAACCAAGGAGCTGGTGGTGGATTTCAGGAGGCCCAGGCCCCTCATGGACCCCGTGATCATCAGAGGTGACTGTGCAGAGGGTGCAGACCTATAAATACCTGGGAGTGCAGCTGGATGATAAACTGGACTTGACTGCCAATACTGATGATCTGTGCAAGAGAGGACAGAGCCGACTATACTTCATTAGAAGACTGCCGTCCTTCAACATCTGCAATAAGATGCTATATATATATATCTCAGACGGTTGTGGTGAGCGCCCTCTTCTACGCGGTGGTGTGCTGGGGAGGCAGCATAAAGAAGAAGGACGCCTCACGTCTGGACAAACTGGTGAGGAAGGCAGGCTCTATTGTAGATACGGAGCTGGACAGTTCGACATCCGTGGCAGAGCGACGGGCACTGAGCAGGCTCCTGTCAATCATGGAGAATCCACTGAACAGGATCATCTCCAGACAGAGGAGCAGCTTCAGCAACAGACTGCTGTCACCGTCCTGCTCCACTGACAGACTGAGGAGACCCCACACTATGCGACTCTTCAATTCCACCCGGGGGGGTAAACGTTAACATTATACAAAGTTATTGTCTGTTATACCTGCATTGTTATCACTCTTTAATTTAATATTATTATTATCAGTATGCTGCTGCTGGAGTATGGGAATTTCCCCTTGGGATTAATAAAGCATCTATCTATGTCTTATATAGTGCCTTTCCTATCTTTCTATCCATCTATCAGATCCTTGCACCTCCATTGTTCCCTTCAATCCACACCATCACACGCTGGCCACCGTGCTCGTCACCAGTGAAACACAATATGTCACAGCAGTTATAAAGTGACTAAGAGTTGAGCCGCAATGTTGTGTTCACCCAGCGCTGGCATCTCTTGTAGAATGGCGCCATCAATATGCTTGGCCATCATGTGCCAGCTGTTTATGCTTCAGTTGCCAGACTGCTAGATATCTGAATCGGATGTGGGCTTGTTCCTCAGAAGTTGATGTGCTTCACTTTTTCAATGTGTCGTTCGCACTTTTCTTTCCACCTCCACAAACAGCACAGTACCAAAGGAGTCCAGTCTTGGTCTCAGGTCACTGGGCAGCGTCCATGTCTCGCAAACAGGAAGCACTTTTGCACCACACCCATCAGTGACCTCATGACCCCCTTGCTCTCCCAGTCCGTCTAGTGACTTCATAGGAAGAGTCACCAGAGCCATGAATGTCACCACCGAAGTCAGTAAACCTCTCGGCGAGTTGGCACTCCCTCCGCAGACAGACCGCCGTGCCCAAGAGGTCATTAAAGGCCTGGACCCTCGCAAGCCCAGACACTCGGACCCCTCACTCAGTCTCTCGAGAGCCCCGATCACAGCCCTTCAATCAGAAGGGTACTTTTTGAAGAGAGACAAACTGCAATCACATTCGCACACTTCTGCATGTATTTAATAACTTGACAGATTTCAAAAGAACCGAACAGTTACCACCGATTACCTCCAAACGTACAGTAAGAACGAGGCCTCATCGGCAAGCAGATGAAGTCAAAAGAAAAAAGGAATTTTTACACCGAGAAGCAGTCAATGCTTCTAATATGCAGCCATGATGTGAAGGTAACGTGCATCTCTCTTGTATTCTGAACCACCTGCCAAAAATGAAAAATCTTTAAGGGGAAAAAAAAAAACTGCAAGTGTAACCACACAGTACATGGAGGATTGTCTTACTATTTGGATTTGCCCAACACAACACCACTGGAGCTGCTGGTCCCTCATTCCAGAAGAAAATGGAGCATAAACCCGTGTCTACAGCAAGTACACACAATATTAGGTCAAAAGACATTGGAGCCATCATGGAAAGTGAACTAAACTATCACCGGTCCAGCTGTGATGTCACATGTTGCTCTTGTACTGTCGTAACAATGCCAGTGGCAGACTGGCAAGCAACACGGGCTTTGGGGTTCTAAAGGACCCAAGTCTTGTTTCATACTACGGGTTACCCATGATGCAGTTCCACTCATTTGGGCGTCAGACGCTCCTCTTTCAACAGTTGCTTCTTTTGGCCTGCACAAGATATCCCTTTGATCTGATAATTCCTCTACTTTTAACAATAATGGAGTAGCGAAGAACCCAGTCCAGTAACCATTCTGTCGCCTGGGGATCCTTGGTAACATCGCTGATGGTTTCTTGGAAACTTGTCACAGACATAAGCTCTGAAAAAAGGGGAAAGAAAAAAAAAAAAAAAAAACAAAAACCAAACAATATTAGCATACACTTAGTGACAACTTCATCTGCTTGTTAACACAAAATGCCTGCTGCTCCAAACAGCCAATCACATGGCTGTAACTCAGTTTATACCGAGTTCGCTACTCGTCAACAGACGTAGAAATGGACGGTAAAAAGAGCCACTGGAGGAATCAGGAAAACGGACTCGCTCAAGGTTCAGTGCTGGCTCCCGTTCTGTTCAGCATCTACACCAACGACCAGACCAGCCTGTGTTCACCGACATGAGGAGGTCCATTTACGCACATCATCTCTGCTTAGCCTCCCAGTCTGTTTCCTTCCAAGATATCCAAAAGAGACTTACCAATGGCCTCATCATCCTCTCAGTCTTACACTAAATGGTTCCTTAATGCCAACCCAGGGAGGACTCAGGCTTGTACCTTCCATCTTAACAACAGATGAGCAAACACAACTCTAGAGATCAGGTGGAACAACAAAGTACTGAAGGACACCAAACATCCTGTTTACTGAGGCATCGCCCTGGACAGGACACTCTCTTTTAAAGAACACGTTCTTAACCTCAAAAAGAAGAAGATATCCAGCAGGAATAATCTCCTTAGCAAACACATCCTGGGGAGCAGACCCTAAGACCCTGCGATCAATGGTCATGGCACTCTGCTATACAACTGCTGAGTATTGCACAACAGTGTGGGCTTGGTCAATCCATGACCCTGAGCTAAACAGTGCATGTCGAATCATCACCGGAACATTCCGAACAACGTGCCTTCCTGCTTTATATAAGCTGGGCAGGATCGCACCTCCCCACATACAACAAGAAACCAGTTCATGCAACTGATGGACTCCAGACACCCACTCCACCACCACCAGGAAGTAAATTGCAGACGACCTTCTCGTCGGAGCTTCGCCACAGTGGAACCCCTCAATCCAAAGCAGTCCACAACACATGGGCTCGAGAGGTGGCGAGAGACTGGCCGCACCCCTCTACCCACACCTCAAGGGCATCTACCCAATGGAACATCCCTCCCTAGGAAAGACTGGGTCAAAGGTGGGCAAAACAAGGGACAACACAATAAGCACTGAATGTCCCTGTGGTGAGCCCACCCAAACAATGAACCACATTCTCTGTGAATGTTCCCGAGACCCTACATGCACCGATGAAGATCGTAAGGATGCTAATGACGCCGCTCTTACCTGGATACGGCAGTGGCGTGGTAAGATATGATGATGAAGAACTCTGGTTTATACAGTGGATTTATTAAATATTCAGACCATTTCACTTTTCACATTTTGTTCTGTTGCGGCCTTGCGCTAAAATCATTTAGTTCACTCAATTTTTCCCTCATCAAGCGGCACTCAAATGACAAAACGAAAAGTTATTTTAGAAACAGACTCGAGGCTGTCATGGCTACCAAAGGTGCATCTAATAAAGACAGACTCAAAGGGGGTGAATATTTATGTGATCAATTATTATTTTGTGCTTTTAAGTTATAATTAACTTCCTTGGTGTTAACCCGAGCCTCTCTCAGGCTCGAAATTCTTTGTAAAAACAATTAAACCCGAGTGACTTGGATTAAACGGTTATAATCCCACGTACACTCTTTAGCCCAAGGACAGACTTAGGACAGGACTCTGATGCCATCCAGTGGATAAGATAACATCATGCTCCAAAAAAAAAAAAAAAAAAATCATGAATAATTCTATGCATTTTTCCACTCTATGGTAACACATCAATATTCATAAGTAGGATGGAACCTTCAACCAAAATTCACAATAGGGTGTAAACAAAAAGCTGTAAAGCCAGTTTTAGAACAAACTGAAAACGGGACCTTTAGCCGAATCAGGCAATAGTGAACTGGTCACATCAGTGTATGACCAAACCGCCTAGATATGCCTGGTGACTTCACTCTTGTGAATCTGCCAAGGGGTGCAGGATCTACGAGGTAAAAAGGCAAACTGTCTTTCTCGTCCTTTCACTTGGTTGCAGTCATTAGCACCTTAACAGTGTTCACAATGCAGCAACTGTTAGTGTTCATGTCAGGGGAAATATGAGAGCCAATAAGCCTTACTGTGGTAGCTGACAATAACGCAACAATCCGCTATTGTGTGGTTCAGACACTATAATTGTACCGTCATGAGCAAGCGACAAAAAATCTCTCTATATCTAGCTATATTATTTATTATATATATATATATATATATATATATATTTTCAAGGCATTTATAGTCTGAATCACAATCTGACACAATCTGGGTGGTTACCTACCAGGTAACACTTGTAATTGGTCAAAAAGTCAGCTAACGTCCGCCACAGTGCCATCTTTCAGTTGCGAGAAGCAGATCATAGAATGGTTGAAATAGTTTTTACCGTCAAATAATGCAAAGAGTACGCGACACTTGTTTCGCCCTAATTCTAAGCTCATCAGGCGTACACACTCACTAACTCCCTCTTGGGAATCGAACCTCGGGCGTCAGCGTTAGAGGCTTCTGCCACGGCATGTGGTTCATTTATTTGACATTATGTAGATCGGGGTAATTACATTCAAGGCATTCGTAGTCTGAATCACAATCTGACTGTATGGGTGGTTACCTACCAGGTAACGCTTGTGGTTGGTCAGCAAGTCGGGTAACGTCCACCACGGTGCCCTCGAACCACACGCCGTGGCGCAACGTAAGAGGCCTCGCCTCCGATGCTGACGCCCGAGGTTTGATTCCCGAGAGGGAGTGCAGTGAGTGTGTACGCCCGATGAGCCCAGAATTAGGGCGAAACACGTGTCACGTACTCTTTGCATTATTTGTGTGTATATATATATATATATATGGATAGAAGAGAAGGTCTGTGATACAGTTTGCATATTTGCAGCTGGCGCTGTTCACCGAATATTCCAAGTCATAAGTTAAATGTTTGTCGGTGGGCCATCTTACAACTTGTCAAAAAGACTTTTCCAGTTACTCATACATTTAACTTATGACTCAGAATATTCCGTGAACAACGCCGAGTTGGCATTACAATGCTTGAAAGATGTATCCATCGCCGAGTACGAGGTCATGGTCTCGTTTGACGTTGTGTCGCTATACAACATGATTCCGATTCATCTGGCCACAGAAACACAATTAATGAGACTAGGAAGTGACCCCACCATAGAGACAAGAGCCAAACTGTCCACTAAAGGCATAATGCACCTGATATCACTTTGCCAAAAAACTCACTTTCATTTCAACGGCAAATACTACACTCAGAAAGAAGGCATGCCAATGGGATCGCCGTTATCAGGACTTCTAGCAGAACTGGTAATGCAGCGATTTGAAAACGTGGCTCTATCCCAGTTAACACCCAAAATTTGGATACGCTGTGTAGACGACACATTCGTCATAGTAAAAAATGATCAGTTGAATGAATTCTACAACCACATTAACGCAATGTTCCCTGCAATCCAATTCACCATGGAAAAAGAAATGAACCGACACATCAGCTTCCTGGACATCAACATGGAAAGAAACAATGACGCCACCCTGACCACAAGTGTGTACCGTAAAGAATGCTACACAGACAAGATATTACAGTACACTTCGCCAGCAACCACCCGGTATCTCATAAACAGAGCTGTGTTAAAACTCTATTCAGAAGAGTCCACACCCATTGTAATACGAAGGAGACAAAAATGAATGAGAGACGCTGTCACTTCCGTCTTTTCACTTCAAACGGATACTCAAAAACATTCATTAAACGAAGCTTACACAGAAGACGCCAAAAAACTCGGCAAACAATCAACTTGAATCAGAGCCCCCACCCCGCCTGGCACTCACTCCCTTATCACCACAAGGTGTCTGAAGGTGCAGCACGAATCCTGGCCAAGTCAGGCGTCAGAATAGCACAGACACCCACGAACAATCTGCGCACGGTCCTCTTTAAAGCTAAAAACAAGAAATCGACAGCAGAAACACGAAACACAGTTTATAGTATTCCATGCAGTTCATGCTCAGCGGTATACATTGGACAAACATCAAAAAGAATCGCAACACGTATACAGGAACACCGCAACGCCGTCAGAAGAAAGGACTCACGATCATTGATCTATACGTTTACTAAATCAACAGGACATACATTTAACTGGGACAATGTACAAGTAAACTTTAAAGCCAGTACTGAAAGTGCCAGAGAGTTGTCTGAATCTTGGCTATCAAATGAGAACGCCATCAACAGACACTTGGACATAAATCCAGCATATGCAAACTTAACATATTCATAATAAATAAAACTTTACAACCAATACCGCCCCCCCCCCTTCCTGATCACGCTGACTTAGCCACCTCACCCCACGTAATTTTTGCTATATATTGCCTTTGATTCTTGTAAGTCTAAGCTATGGTAACACTTCAATATTCATAAGTAGGATGGAACCTTCAACCAAAATTCACAATATGGTGTAAACAAAAAGCTGTAAAGCCAGTTTTAGAACAAACTGAAAACGGGACCTTTAGCCGAATCAGGAAATAGTGAATTTTTCTCCCTTTGTGGATCTCCAGCTGCAAATTTATAATTTATTTTATTATATATATACACACACACACACACACACACACTAATAAAAGGCAAAGCAAGCCCTCACTGACTGACTGACTGACTGACTCATCACTAATTCTCCAACTTCCCGTGTAGGTAGAAGGCTGAAATTTGGCAGGCTCATTCCTTACAGCTTACTTACAAAAGTTAAGCAGGTTTCATTTCGAAATTCTACACGCAACGGTCATAACTGAATCCTACTTACGCACATATATATGGCCATAGCCTGCAGCTCGGTCGCTGTGCGAGGTGGAGTTGCATCCCCCATACCCACGCCTCCCACGTAAATGAGTGCCTGCCCATATAAGGCCGTCCATCAGCAGCAATCCAATACACACGCTACCACTAAATATTCACAGGCAAATCAAAAGGTTAATACCGGGAATGCCTGTTAAACATCTTTGATTCACGAGTAGTGATTTGGGTGGTGAGATGTCTATCGAGGTGATCACTGTAATATTTCTATGTCATTGATATGTATTATTATCATAGGCATGGTTTAGGCACCTATGTCATCAGGAAGGCACCAGAAAAAGGGACCTCAAGGTTACTATTATGGAAGTTAATTTAGAGCACAGATGCTGTGAATGTAAGAGCTGTAATAAATAAAGTTCCCCTGCATACTTTAAAAGAAAGTCTCGCCATCATTTCATTTTTCACAATTTGTGAAAAACAAGACATGGTGTCAGAATAGAGGACAGTCATGGATTTTGTTGGAGTTCCCTCGCCACGAATTGACTGGGATTCTCTTAACCTGCCGGGAGAATGGAAAAGTTCCGACAGCACGTGGAGCTGATGTTTTCTGGCCTGCTAAAAGGCAAAGACGAGAGTGAGAAATGGGAAAGGTAAACCCGTGCATGCAGTGTGACAGCAACACTCATAACAGTCACAAAACAATTACATTGACAATCATGTTAGGTTATTTTTAAAATGTTTCCTTTTCTTTTTCATAACTTCTTTAACACACTACTTCTCCGCTGCGAAGCGCGGGTATTTTGCTAGTGTGTATATATACAGTGGAACCTCTAGATACGAGTTTAATTCGTTCCAGCACTGAGCTTGTATAGCGAATTTCTCGTATCTAGAACAAACTTCCCCATTGAAAATAATGGAAATCCAGTTAATCCGTTCCGCACCCCCAAAAATAAACATAAAAATCAATTTTCCTAACAAATAACACTGATAAATAATATATACAAGTGGAACCTCGGTTTGCGAGTAACTTGGTTTACGAGTGTTTTGCAAGACAAGCTAAATTTTTTAATTAATTTTGACTTGATAAAACGTGCGATATCTTGCAATACGAGTAGTATGGATACACTTTGCCTGCTGAGCATCATGTGATCATAACTGAGCTGATGGTTCCTCTCTCTCTCTCTCTCGGGCAATCGTCTCCTATTCTCCATCTGCATGTCCGCGATATTTTTGGATACACTTATACGGCGAACTGCTACAGCGAAAAAATGAAATCACAAGCACACAAACGCGTAGATCCTCACGCTACGGGAGAAAAAGGAACACTGAGTGAGCTGACGGGCTGGCAGCGTCAGCTTGGGTGAATCCCCGAGTCGAGTCGAGGCGGATCGGGAAACGCGTCACGCATACCCACAGCCTGGGTCGTGGCTCGTTATGCGAACCAATGCTCGTATTTAGATCTGAATTTTTCGCTCATACTTTCCTCGTATCTTGAATTTCTTGTATACAGAGCCGTTCGTATCTTGAGGTTCCACTATATATATATATATATATATATAAAATCCGACGTCTGTGTCTGTCCACTATTAAGAGAACGGATTTAGATCGGGTTGTTTTCTATAATTTGCATGAACATTCCGGTTGATTTTGGGCTTCTCTCATTGCACTAAGTATCATAGATAACTTGCGGTTCCGATTTACTTGTGTGAATCCGAGAGAGATGCAGCGGACCGAGGGCTGGGGGGTGGGCCCTCCTCACTCACGCTCCAGCCTTGCCGTGTATCTTACTTACGCTTAGCTAGAGAACGAGAGAGCTACTTAACGGATTTAGATCGGGTTTTTTTCTATACTTTGCTTGAACATTCCGGCTGATTTTGTGACCTTTCTCGTTGTATTATAGTTCACTCGCAGGAGCGATATATTTGTGCTAATCCGAGACAGACGCTGTGGGCTGAGGGGAGGAGGAAGCGTGACGTCAGGAGTGGGTAGCCGGGCAGGGCCCTCCTCACTCATGCCCAGCCTCCGTGCGAATCGGTGTACCTCGCCTCCATTTAGCTAACGATGCCCGTTTGTTTATTGATTTTAAAAGTTTGTCCCGTTTCACTACTACGCAGGAGGAGTTGTGGGGGACGGCTAGTGTATTATAAGAAAACACGCATCCACTGTCCCGTTTGCAACATTGAGCTGTGCGTTGGTGACTGTTACAGTACAAATAATGACACACAAAGGACTTGTACTAAATCTGCGTCAGCACAGCAGTGGGCACTACACAGACCTGTCCTACTGTATTTATGTTGCCGTGTTGGTATTTACATGCCTCTGTTATACAGAATACCATTTTTTCTTATTGGAAAACAAAAAATTCCAACTTTTCGCCTCATCTTTCGGGGGGTAAACAACAACAACAACGTAAACATCACTTATGGAGGCTCCGACCACTTTGGGCAGCTCTGTTTTCACTTTCAATCAGCGTTAGAAACACCAAATCACATTCACTGTAATTTAATGTTGTGGAACAATAAACTGTGAAAATGTCCAAGATGGTGAATACTTTTACTAAGCACACTGTACATGTGCACCCTGCTCAGCTGGCTTGTTCCTGCTCACACCGGTCATAGTGTTGATGTTGTACAGAGTGTGAAAGTTAATACTTGGGCTGAAGCTGGAAGGGCACTCATTGCTGCCTTGGTTTTAGTCATTTGATTATCATCTCTCTATTATAATAATAATAAAATCTGGGGTCGAGACGCGATCTTCTCAGAAACACACTTTGATGTCCCGCGAGACAAGACTTTACAAACTTTGGAAGCAAGACCCGTGAGACGGTGGCTTTTGCACGTCACGCCGTACTTACAATTTAAAACAAGATGACGGATATCTAACCTCACAGTTGTTGGAATGCTTTTGGCAGACACGCTTCATGTGCTCCCAGCTCTTAAAAATCGTATACATTGTAGCTGGCACGTCAACGACTAAGCGAAGAAGAAAGAGCAGCTCATCGAAAAGAGACACGAAAGCGTGGGAGAGAAAAGAAGGCAAAAAAAGAACAATAATAATCTGTGTGTAATAATCAGAAAATAAGGAAAGTAATAATCAGCCCGGACAAAGTGGAATTGAAAAGCTCGTAGGTCCAATCGGGGTCAGAAATAAAAGACTTCGTAAAGACGTTCAAAAACGTTGGCGCGATACACATGCAGAGCAAGTTAAAGAATATGAAAGTATTAAAATTCGAAAGTATCAAAAAAAAGATAATAAAGATCGCATTAGCACAAACAAACAGAAATTATTACTCAGTGAAATAACGGAACAGCAAAAAGAGATCGAGTATATGGACATAAATGATATGTCAGAAGTACGCAGATATTGTAAGGCTTTAAAGTTTAAGTCGGACACTCGTAGATCGGCTAATTCGTGTTGCCTGCCAATGAGGAAGCCTATCCGTGAGAATTAAAAGATTTGTTGTTTGGTGAACGTGAAATCCACAAACACTACAGGCAAAACATCCGAGTCTACAATAATCTTTTTACAATCGCATCATTCACTGCTCAGAACGTAGATTTACACAATGATGGACCATGCGCTATGACTATCTGTGGTCTCGCAACAGTTAAAGCAACGACAAGTTTAATTTCAAAGAAACCACAATTCGGTCAGGTGTATATTTATGATCACGGAGAAGCGATGCAACACAGAATCAAAAGAGTAGGTAACAATTCCCATGAAAATAGCAATCCCTTTAAATTGTATATCCGGTTAACCAAACCCGGGGGTGGGCAAGCAAAGCAAGCAGGGGGCGGAGTCCCCTAGTTTTATAAAAATGACTTTTCTGTTAACAGTTTTCTCAATGTTGTTAACTTCTAAAAAACAAACTGAATTCAGACAATCAAACTGCAGCATCTTATTCTGTTTTATTAACCCTGTAATGCCGACTTGTAATTTGTAAGAAATATGACCGTAAACTGACAGACGTATTTCAAGTTCCTGTTGACAGAACAAACTAAATGTTCACTGCATTCCTCTGAAAGTAAAGCCAGTCCAGCGGGGCCATTCTGGGCAGACACAATAAACGTAAAGACAACAAAATACTGTGTGCTTAATTATGCTAAAAGAAAAAAAAACAGCAGCCACAGTATCATCCCACAACAGATTTTATAAACAAAAAAAAATAAATGAATGAATAAATAAATAAATAAATAAATAAATAATAATACATTACAGGGCAGGGCAGGGGCAGCCAGCAGCAGATACAGTTACAAATTCAGTTTATCAACTCGGCAATAATTTGCACTGCAGCTAACTTTGCCTTTTGAGGAATTCTGAATCTCCATTGGAAAACACAAACAAAAATGCATTTAGTCGTGGAATGTGTACAGTCAGCTTGATAAATGAAAACATTACTGGCATGGTGTGCCCTTTCCATACAACAAGCACTCCCACTTACCACATGAGCATCCAACTACATACAAAAGGTTTCTTCAGAGACAGTTACCTTTGGGATCATTGTGAGTCAAAAGCTGGATGTCGTACTCCTTGGCAAAGGCGGTCAGATCGGGTGGCATCACACAGCAGGAGGCCAGGTTTACCTGATTGCTGCTCGGCTTCACCTGAAATGTTCAATTAAAAAGCTGTAAGATGACCCGAGCTCTTCCTGTCCCAGTTGTTCAGCTGTTACAGAAAAGAGTGAACATTTACCATACAAACGTTCAAGGTACTGTTGTTTAAAAACCTTACTTTCTAAATTTGTGCAGTGAAGTATCAGAGTTTAAATTACATTAAGTGTAAGCAAGGATATGGACTGGCTGGCACTCGGGCTGGGTTGGACGGAGCACTACCCAGCTGGGGTACCTTTATAATGGATGGTCCTAAAGGAAGAATGGGCATCCTGCACAGAACGGATAACTCCTTGGCTGGCCAGAAGGCTATAATAATGAACAGATGGACGGGGACAGGTTCATGGGGTCACATACACCCCCCAACACGATGTGTGGCATTACCCTTCTGGCAGCTCTCCCATGTACACACCAGCATAGGAGTTGTAGTCCCAGTGAATGGCTCTGCTGGGTTTCATGGGAGTTGCCAAGCAGAGAGGACAAACACTTACTTTAGGAGGGCTCTGTATGATCCGGTGTGAGGCTGTGGCACCAGGATAAAAGAGGCTGCTCTGTCTTACTCGAAGAGTCAAAGTCAGGTGTGGAGGAAGAACAAAATGTACCAGGAGAGAAGAGGGCAACACGCAAATGTACTTGTTATATGATCAAAAAAGGACTGTTTAAAAAGGGACAGCACCATATAAATAAGGCCATTTGAATTCAGGACTGTGCCTGGTGTTTGGGGCTTTGAGGGGCCACATAATTAAAAAAAAAAAAAAAAAAAAAAAAAAAATAAAAAGCACTGCAAACAGGACCATCTTGACATCTGCAATCCACCTTAATAAAAGGGTAAGTGTCTGTGTGTCTGTCTGGTTGGTATGTCTCCATTATTTCAAACGATGGCACATCACAAACAATTGTAGTGATAAAACGCATTGCATTTGTCATTCCAGCAGATGGCTCGTCACAAACATTTGCAAAAATGCATTTTATTACTACAAATAAGCATCTGTGTATCTGTTTGCCCATCCAGTTACCATGTATTTGTCATTCCAACAGATGGCTTAACACTAACTATTTTACAAATCCCATACCAAATGGCACGTAACAGAGACATACACACTGCATGGTGTACTGCAAATGTTAACACTGAGGTCTACATTGATTATTTAGATTTCAGCCCATCTTAGAGGGGTAGCACAGCTCTACTGCAATGCCAGGAGAAACTTGGCAGGGCTGCAATGGGCTTTCACAGAGGGGCGGATGCTTGATCACAATACCAATAAAGCTCATATTATCTTTGATTATCACAAAGACAGTAAGTAACAGATTACAACAAACAGAACTTCATCCTGCAAAATGCCAACACTGTGACGTCTCATTGTAACAATCCAAAGACCGGATGTTTCAGACACGTGTAAGGTAGCACCGGTAGTTTTTTTGCTTTTTATTCATCCATCCATTATCCAATCCGCTATATCTTAACTACAGGGTCACGGGGGTCTGTTGGAGCCAATCCCAGCTAACACAGGGCGCAAGGCAGGAAACAAACCCCCGGCAGGACGCCAGCCCACTGCAGTATGGTGATCACCGAGAAGTAATGTTCAACATGTTCGCGTAGGAGAAAGAGAGATTCTTTACCTGTGCCCAGGTATGGAGCTGTTCCAGCAAGGTCTTGTCCAAATCGGACGTGCCGATAGCAGCAATCTTTTGGCTCTGCACAAGCAACTCCAGGACTTCCCAGAAAGGCTTCAGGTGATCCAAGGTGATGCCAATTCCATCGTCAAGGGGAGGGGGCACAATGATCACAGAGTCAAGCTGAGACACCCCAAGGGTGGCACAAGCTGGAAGAGGAACAAAATGGAAGGTGTCAATCAGCTTCTAAAAACAGGGGTCGCCAAGGAGGACCACTGTGGCTGCAGGTTTTCATTTGAACCCTTTTTTTTTTTTTTTTTTAAAAATGAGTGTCCTGTGTGTGCTGCTAATTAACTTCTTGTAAATTCATTTTAAATTGAATTGCTTTTATAAGATTTGTTCCCATGAATTTCTTCATCTTTCGTCCGAGTTGCTTCATTTATTTCCTTAAATGGCATCCAAACAGAAGTGAAATGTGAAGTGAGGAAGCCAAGAGAAGACAAACTAAGTCAGGGCCTCAAACTCCTTCTTGTCGTTCATGAAACCCGTTCTCTAATTCCAGGGCTTGTTGTTGCTCTTGTTGTGCAATGGCAGACATTTCTGAAATTGAGAATTTCCTCTTTTCTAAGAGCACTGGGGACCTGAGCAGATCGACATTCCTGAGACCTTCACCTTTCTTTATTTTCAGATCTTGTACGATGGACACCAGTTGTTTTGGCTCATTTTGTATCTCATTATTGGTTGGCTGCTAATTAAGGAAAAAGACACAATTAAGGGGGTCTGAGTCTTCAAGAACAAGTCAATGAAAATGAGTTCAGTCAGTCAGTCAGTGTCCAACCTGCTATATCCCAACACAGGGTCACGGGGGTCTGCTGGAGCCAATCCCAGCCAGCACAGGGTGTAAGGCAGGAACAAATCCCGGGCAGGGCGCCAGCCCACCACAGTAAAATTAGTTCAAAAGAAGTGAATTAGCAGAAAAAAAAAACAAAAAAAAAAAACAGGTCACTCATTAAGAAAAGGGTTAGAATGAAAACCTGCAGCCACGCTGGTCCTCCAGGCCCGGACTTGACGACCCCTGTTCTGAAACATGACAACAAGTGAAACATTAGATGCACAGAATCCAATGTGTCCAAAATCATTACAGCGTTATTAACATTCAGAATACTTACCAGTGACTTAAATAAAAATGTGACGCAGTACAAAGATACGCTTAGGCTCACAAGTATTTGGACAGTGACGCAACTTTCATCAGTACATCACCACAATGGAATTGAAATGAAGCAATCAAGATGTGACTGAAAATGTCAGAATTAATTCGCAGGGTTTGACAAAAATGTGGTATGAGTGGTTTAGGAATGGCCGTCATTTTTATACTTCAATCCCAGCATTTTCAGGGGCTCAGAAGTAATTGGACACATTAACATAAATCATAAATATAATGAGTGTTGTCAATGCTTGGTTGAAAATTAGGCTTAGGGCCCCACATGCTCTTCAGAACAGGTCATCCACCTGAACCTCCGCATGTTCAGGTCCGGCCAGGACTCGGATGAAAGACCGTCTAGGAAAAGCTTGGGTCGGCCCTGGAGGTCGGCAGGGGGCCACTTACCCCGTGGTCTGTATGTGGATCCCAATACCCCAGTGCTGTAAAAATGGCGCCGTGTTTCGGAGGAGGTCATAAAAGATCCTTGGGCATCATTCTTAAAAAAAAAAAAAAAAAAAAAAAAAAAAAAGAAGTAGGGTTTATCCCGATGTCCTGGCTAAATTGCCCATCACAGCCTCATCCATTCTTGGTGCCGGGCCACTCAGGATGTAAGGGGTCTGCCCAAAATGAAAACTGCTTCTTTCATTCACTGAGAACTAAAATCGCCAAGAACGTGTTAATTAAATGATTTGATAATTAAGCTCGAAGGTATAAATGAACACACCAGGGAACGGCCATTCGCTAAACAAACGTGTGCATTTTTCTCACCTTTACCCTGGATGTCACCTCTTGCCATATATCGGGCAGTGTCACTGCTATCATCTTTATTAGAAAGATCAGGGTGAATCGAGTCACTGGGTAAGCCGGCCTTAATCTTAAAGAGACCATTTCCCTGTTGAATTACACCGATTCACAGCTAACAACAAACACAATTCCCTCTCCAAGTGTAACTAACTGTCATGGTGACTTGACTATTACTTTCTATACTCCTCAGAGGTCATTTTGTGCAACTCTTAAAGTCAAACACTGCCCACCCAGTGTGAACTAATCAAACTGTACGCATCCCAGTAGAGGAAAACCACAAATCCATTTATAGGAACATAGCAGCAGTGAGCACAAAAATCTGCTTAAGATATCCATATCCTAATAATTCTTTACATTTACAGAGCGCTCTTCTCACGTTTAAAGTGCTTCAATGAGTGGGGAGCAACTTCAACCACCACCAGCGTGTACCTGGATGATGATGATGATGATGTGACGGCAGCCATTTTTGCGCCAGTATGCTCACCACAAAGATCTGCAGGCTGTGAGTCAATGGAGGCTCTGATCAGGGGTCTCGAGAGACTGAGCGAGGAGTCCGAGTGTCTGGGCTTGCGAGGGTCCTGATAAAAACCAAAGAGCCAGGCCTTTAATGATCTCTTGGGCACGGCCAGCAGCAGTGCGTCTGTCTGCAGAGAGAGTGTCGACCTCGTCATCGAGATGTTTACTTACCTTGGCAGTGCCATTCATGTCTCTGGTGACTCTACCCATGAAGGCAGTAGATGGATTGGTAGAGCATGGGGGGGGGGTCATGAGGTCGCTGGAAAGGGGTGTGTGGCGCTCCCGATATCTGTGCCAAAGGATGAAGGTCCAAGTCTTTAGAGTCCTGGTGCTTCCTGT
Source organism: Polypterus bichir lapradei (assembly GCA_026402145.1). Lineage (NCBI taxonomy): Eukaryota > Metazoa > Chordata > Cladistia > Polypteriformes > Polypteridae > Polypterus > Polypterus bichir. The sequence goes on from JANRMT010062855.1 coordinate 3,082,506, forward strand.
CTTGCTATATGGTTGCGCGACATGGACGCTATCCAGTGACCTGAGATGAAGACTGGAGTCCTTCACTTCCTCGGCTATAGTTCCTCGTGCTTTCAAACACGCAGTTGTACATCCAATCTTGAAAAAACCTGATCTTGACCCTGCCGTTCTCTCTAATCTTCATCCAATCTCCAAACTACCTTTCTTGTCAAGAATACTCGAAAAAGAAGTTTATGAGCAGTTAACTCATCACCTACAGGACCATCAGGTAAAGGACCTTTTTCAGTCAGGCTTTAGGCCCCAACACAGCACAGAAACCGCGCATTTACATGTCCTAAATGACGTCCTTTTGGACTCCACGTGATTATGGTTCTTCTCGACTTATCTGCTGCCTTCGACACAATCGATCACGACATCATGATCTTCCGACTCGAATCCTGGGCTGGTGTATCTGGCTTAGCCCTCGACTGGTTCAGGTCATATTTCTGCAACAGGACTCTCAGAGTCATGCTAGACGATTTTTCATCTGAATCAGTCCCACTCCCATGTGGGGTCCCCCAGGGTTCCATTTTAGGGCCACTACTTTTTTCAATCTACAGGGTGGGCCATTTATATGGATACACCTTAATAAAATGGGAATGGTTGGTGATATTAACTTCCTGTTTGTGGCACATTAGTATATGTGAGGGGGGAAACTTTTCAAGATGGGTGGTGACCATGGTGGCCATTTTGAAGTCGGCCATTTTTGGATCCAACTTTTGTTTTTTCAATAGGAAGAGGGTCATGTGACACATCAAACTTATTGGGAATTTCACAAGAAAAACAATGGTGTGCTTGGTTTTAACGTAACTTTATTCTTTCATGAGTTATTTACAAGTTTCTGACCACTTATAAAATGTGTTCAATGTGCTGCCCATTGTGTTTGTGTTAACAAACAAAACCACCGCTATTGGTCTGACACTAACCCACATTGGATAGATCCCTCCAAGACTGTTGGAACAAAAAAATTGATGGTATGGTGTGGTATATGGGGTACAAAGATAGTGGGGCCATTCTTCATCAATGGAAACCTCAAGGCCACTGGATCTGCGAAATTGCTACATGATGATGTGTTTCCCTCTTTATGCACTGAAGCTGGCACGTTCCCTGAGTTTTTCCAGCAAGATGGTGCACCACCACATTATGGGTGTCAGGTCCGAGCATTCCTAGATGAACAGTTTCCTGGAAAGTGGATTGGTCGTCGTGGGCCAGTTGAATGGCCCCCAAGGTCTCCCGATCTGACCCCCTTAGACTTTTATCTTTGGGGTCATCTGAAGGCAATTGTCTATGCTGTGAAGATACGAGATGTGCAGCACCTGAAACTACGGATACTGGAAGCCTGTGCTAGCATTTCTCCTGCGGTGTTGCTATCAGTGTGTGAAGAGTGGGAGAAGAGGGTTGCATTGACAATCCAACACAATGGGCAGCACATTGAACACATTTTATAAGTGGTCAGAAACTTGTAAATAACTCATGAAAGAATAAAGTTACGTTAAAACCAAGCACACCATTGTTTTTCTTGTGAAATTCCCAATAAGTTTGATGTGTCACATGACCCTCTTCCTATTGAAAAAACAAAAGTTGGATCCAAAAATGGCCGACTTCAAAATGGCCACCATGGTCACCACCCACCTTGAAAAGTTTCCCCCCTCACATATACTAATGTGCCACAAACAGGAAGTTAATATCACCAACCATTCCCATTTTTATTAAGGTGTATCCATATAAATGGCCCACCCTGTATATCCTGCCTTTAGGTGCAATTTTTAGAAAACATGCAATTTCATATCACCTATATGCTGACGACTGCCAAATTTATTTTTCCCTCAAGCCAACTGACTCCACCAAACCTCTCCTCGACTGCCTATCTGACATTAAGGACTGGCTGGCTGTAAACTTTCTTCACCTGAACGATTCAAAAACCGAGGTCATTGTTTTTAGTCCCGACTGCAAACAGACCCCCACCCCTTGGCCTCGACTCTCTTCCCATTCCAGTTAACTTCGTCTGTCTCCAATCTTGGAATCAAAATGGATACGGTCCTGAAAATGGATGCTCAAGTCAACAGCACAGTAAAATCCTGCTTTTTCCATCTCGGGCGAATCGCCAAACTCAAGCCTATTCTGTCTAAGCACCTCCTGGTGCATTCATTACGTCCCGGCTCGACTACTCTAATTCCTGCCTATATGGTATCAGTAAAGCCACTCTTTCTAGACTCCAACTGGCTCACAATGCGGCTGCAAGGCTTCTAACTGGAAGCAGCAGAAGCCAACACATTACACCGAAATTTAAAAACCCTACACTGGCTGCCGGTTAGATTCAGAATCGATTTTAAGATACTCCTCTTAACCTATAAGGCACTAAACGGTCTAGCCCCCGCCTATTTGAGTGTCTTGCTCCATCGTCACAATCCTCTTCATGTTCTTAGATCCGCAGATCAGCTGCTCCTAACTGTTCCCAAGGCACGTTTTAAAGCTCGTGGTGAAAGGGCTTTTTCCGTCTGTGCACCCAGGCTCTGGAACTCCCTACCCTTAGTGGTTAGGCAAGCCGCCTCATTTAAATCACGCCTAAAAACACACTTCTTCACATTGGCTTTTAATTCTTAACCTGTCTCATCTCCACTTGCTTCTTCCTATTTCTCTATTTTATTGGGCCCTCTGACCTGTTTTTAGTATCTCTGTTTTAATTCTCTCTTAATGTTTGTTTTTAGTCTTGCTTCTTTTTAACTGTACAGCACTTCGGTCAGTTGTAATGCTGTGTTTTTAAGCACTCAACAAATAAAAATGGTATGGTATGGTATGTGTGTCTCTCCGGAAAATCCTTGGGTGCCGCTGGTTTGACTTTGTGTTGCTCACGGAGTCCCAAATGAGCCACATGACCTGCATCGTGAGGGAGCGTCAGTTACGGCGCTGCGGCCATGTGGCGCGTTTCCCCGAGGGTGATCAGCTCGTAAGATCCTCATTGTTGGGGACTCGAGTGGCTGGACCAGGCCAAGGGGTCGCCCACGTAACACCTGGCTGTGGCAGATAGAGGGTGGGACTGGACCGCGTGTCTGCCTGGGGGGTTGCCAACCGGGATCCTGAGTTGTTTCGTCGTGTAGTGGGTGCGGCAACGCTCTGTACCAGGGCAGGCTCCCCAACTTGACTTGACTTGACGCTCACCACACATTAGCTGTTAGGTGGTGAGAGAGTGACACTTAGGGACAGGGGATGATTAAGGGTCCAGAATGACTAGGCCGTGGTGGGCACTTTAGCCTGGGCATCAGGATACACCCTACTCTTTACGAAGGAGGCAGGCCCAGGGATCTTTTATAACCACAGAGTTAGAGTTAGAGTTTGGTTTTATGTCATCCAAAGGATGGCGCCATTTTTACAGCACAGAATCCCAGGGACTGCACTCGGGAGCCACGTTCAGACCACAGGGTAAGCGCCCCCTAGTGGCTTTGCCAACATCTCTTCCAGCGGCAACCCAAGGTCTCCCAGCGGAGTAGGGAATAAACTTATTAGGATTTTGATAACTAAGCATTTAAAAGATTAAAAGGTGAAGCTATACAAATTTCATAAGGACAAAAATACCTCATAACAGAAAAGAGTATTCAATTCAACAAAACTTTTGTTCAGTAGAGAAAGCAGAAGCCTTTTTTGATACGCATCAGCAAGTTTGGTTTTGACATTTCGTTGTTTATTTGCATGTTCACCAGAATTAAAGCCGTTGAGCGGAAACTTTGGAAAGACAAGCAGACTTATTTCACCTCTGAACCAAAGGCAGGGCCCGGTGTCGTACTACAATTAGTAAAAGCTTACCCAGTTCCGCTGCACTTCTAATGGAGGAAGCATCAGATCCAGTAAGAAAAAGCTTCACTATAAAGTAAAAACATATTTACAGGATGTTAGTGTTCATTTATTAACAGCCAGGGAGGAAAGAATGATGGTGAGTCAATTTATGAAGATATAAAGACTGACCAAATAAAAAAAAAGATACCCCGGTGTGCGCTTACCAGACACCTTCAGCTCTTCTCTCTCCTCAGCAGTGATCACCTCTGCCGCTTGGGGCATCGAACACTCCAGCGTGGCGTTAGCCAAATCCTAAAAAACGACATCTTTACTTTAGACAAGCTGTACTCGAGCTATGAATTCATGAGAGAGGACTAGCCGCCTACATACAACATCTCAGAATGCAAACCGCACTAAAGGCCTCGTATCGTGTGTACTCTGCTTGTGTTCCCATAAACGAAGAAATGAAAACTATCTAATCATTTACAATTGCACCCGAAGGCACTAAAACTACAAATTACTGTCATAAATACCTTAAAAATAAATTACCGCCCGTGACTTTCTAAATCCCTGCACAGAAAGGGACAGCTCACAGTTTCCACAAGTTTAGCACTAAATGTTAAGTATACAGGGGTGAGAAATGTAGGTTTACAGTTGTCTGTACGGACAAAGACACGCAGGTTAGGATTATTACAACAGCTTTATTAACTTTAGTAACTCAAAAGAATGGCACCGTGCACGCAGGTCCGATCTCCGAAGTGCTCAATGAGCTAATATGTGTCGTGTGCTCACAACTGTAAACCTATTTTTGCCCACCCCTGTATATGGCAGGAACATCTCTTGTTCTTCTTCTTCTTCTATCGGCTGCTCCCGTTAGGGGGTCACCACAGTGGATCATCTTCTTCCATATCTTGCTGTCCTCGTCATCTTGCTCTGTCACCCCCATCACCTGCATGTCCTCTCTCAGCACATCCATAAACCTTCTCTTAGGCCTTCCTCTTCTCCTCTTACCCAGCAGCTCTATCCTTAGCACCCTTCTCCCAGTATACCCAGCGTCTCTCTGCTGCACATGTCCAAACCAACGCAATCTCGTCTTTCTGACTTTGTCTCTCAACCGTCCCACCTGAGCGGACCCTCTAATGTAAAAAAAAAAAGGGGGAAAAACAAAATATATTCATAAATTAACCCACCAGTCCTTGATCTGGGCCGATTTTGGAAGACCACTCGTTCAGTGTGGCACGGATGCAGTCTTGCAGCTGAAAAATAAAGCACAGCACTTTATATCTTCCATATTGTAGGTATATTTCAACAATTAATGTAAGGACACCAGCTGTGCTACCGGTCTAACAACTAAAATTCCCGGGCTGAAATCTTAGTAGTCAATGCAGACCTCAGTGTTAACACCTGCAGTGCGCCATCTGTTGGAATGCATGTTGTAAATAACTGTAATAACAGAATGCACTGCACTTGCCATTCCAACAGTTGGCACCTCACAAACATCTGTAGTGATGCAGTGGCGTAGCGTGGGTGTCAGCCGCCCCCTTATTTAGGTATTTCAATTTAAAAGACTAAAATATACAGTAATTCTTTGCCGCCCCCTAAAAGTGCCGCCCGGGGCGGACCGCCCCCACTACGCTACGCCACTGTAGTGATGCATTTTATTACTACAAATGTTTGCTGCGCCATTAGTTGGAATGATAAATACAGTGCATGTAATGACTACAAATGCTGCGATGTGCCACCTGTTGAAATGACAGAGACCTAGCAACCAGATGGGTGCACAGATAACTGCTGATGTCATTAAGGTCAGTCAGTCAGTCAGTCAGTCAGTCATTCTCCAACCACTATATCCTAACACAGGGTCACAGGGGGTCTGCTGGAGCCAATCCCAGCCAGCACAGGGTGCAAGGCAGGAACAAATTCCCAGGCAGGGCGCCAGCCCACCGCAGGGCACACACACACACACCAAGGACAATTTAGAATTGCCAATGCACCTCACCTGCATGTCTTTGGACTGTGGGAGGAAACCCACACAGACACGGGGAGAACATGCAAACTCCACGCAGGGACGACCCGGGAAGGGAACACCAGGTCTGCTAACAGAGAGGCAGCAGCGCCACCCCAGTGTGCCACCGTGTCACCCTCTTATTATGGTGGATTAAAAAAAAATAAAAGTGCCAAATGAGATGAGACCACTCGGCCCATCAGGCTTCAAGAATTTCCGGGTTCACTGCATTGACTCCCCATATCAACCCTGAGACAAATTCAGGAATGCCTACCCATCTACAGCCTTTGTGTATTAGAATATTAAAGTACCTTCAGGAGACACGTGTGACGCCCGTCTTCATTACAATTTTGATTCAATTGGCCTACTCAAGGCACTTGAAATAGAAAACTAATATCGATTCTGTTATAAAAAGGCACAGCCGAGGAGTTCACTCCACCACAGTGGCGGCAGATTCAGCTGCACACTGCAGTTATCGAGGATATTCTCAGCGTGTCCATCACAGAGTGGTTTGTACCCCCAATATCTTGTGGTATTCTTACATAAAGGTGGGGCTTAACTTGAGTATTCATTCAGGGCTTTTCACACTACCTAGCACTATGAAGGCTTAGGTTTACACTCCTTATTTTATGCAACTATAGGCGGGGAGTCAAACACAAAAATGGAGTCCGATTCCTTGTTTGCATGCATCCTTGGTCAATAAATGTGACTCTGATAAGAATCTTAAGAAACCATCCTTATATATAATTTGATAGTATCCGTGTGTATGGTGTTCGTGTCGATACCTCGACTCAATACATGTTAAAACCACACAATGGGACTCTGCCTCTGTAGTAACACAGCCATAGATACATAGATAGATAGATAGCGTAGTTGGCAGGATTAGATAGATAGATAGATAGATAGATAGCGTAGTTGGCAGGATTAGATAGATAGACTAGATAGCGTAGTTGGCAGGATTAGACAGATAGATAGATAGATAGATGCGCACACCTACTTTGATTAAATAGTTTCAGTAATGAATGGCTGGTTTTATCTCACAATTGTTTTCACCGTTGCTGCAAGGAGCAGTAAAGTGACTTGGAGGGCATATTATGCCAGTATTAACTGGCACAGGCTCTTATCATTCCTGTACAGCCGGGGTGTAAAGTGTTTAACGTGTGACCTGAAACAGTCCCGAATACCCCCCAGATATTTTCATGAAACATTCTGCTCCTCCACTGACCCCCTTGGTCCCTTACACTGATGGCACACAGAGGCCTGAGTGACAGCCATGTATCATAACTGCTCTTTGGCCCTCCAGCTACACAGGCTATGTAATCCTGGACAAAGATCAGATGCTGAAAGGGCCTCGTCAGACATGGAGTTACACCAATAGGTCTGAAACCCAAGAGGCAAAGAAAGGCCGGTGTGTTGAGTGTAAATCTGGCGAGGTAATGACAGACGAGCTCTTTAGCTTCACTCGTGTCATTTACACAAAGACAAAAAAAAATGCTTTCCTCTCCATTGTGACCAGCAGAATCTTCATCCTCCCCTACAGTGTCGTTGCTGGGAAGGTGCGTGTAATTTTCAAGTAATGTACATTAGACCTCCGTAGAGACAGCAATAGCAGTATTTTCCTGCCTTGTGCCCAGTATTCTTGGGAAGATACGTAAGAAGTTAATAATGTTGGATAATAGATGGATGTATGTGAGAATGTCCAGGCGTCACTTCTGAAAGCTTCAATGACTTACAGGAACTTTGCAATGTATATTTATTATGGTCCTAGTCAGACAATAGGCTACATTTTGGTGGTGACTTTGAGAAATGCTGCTACGTGACGCATTATTTTCTTACACTTGAAGTACCAAATCAAGGATGCATACAAACAGATTGTCATGAAAGTTTAGAGATAAAGGTATAGCTACTTTAAAAAGCAGTGTAAGCATCAACTCGGTACTACTGTGATGGGCAAACTCCCAGACTTCGACAGTGAAACATTTTCGTCAATCACGTTATAGGGAGGCGGCACGGTGGGTAGCGCTGCTGCCTCGCAGTAAGGAGACCCGTCTGGGTTCTCCTCCCTGCGTGGAGTTTACGTGTTCTCCCCGTGTCTGCGTGGGTTTCCTCCCACAGTCCAAAGACATGCAGGTTAGGTGAATTGGCGATCCTAAATTGTCCCTAATGTGTGTGTGTGTGTGGTGGGCTGGCGCCCTGCCCAGGGTTTGTTTCCTGCCTTGTGCCCTGTGTTGCCTGGGATTGGCTCCAGCAGACCCCCCCCCCCGAGACCCTGTAGTTAGGATGTAGTGGGTTGGATAATGGATGGATGGACGTTATAGGGAATAAAATCAATATTTTTGCTACCTCAGTTTTCCTTTTTTTTTTTTTAGTCACTTTCAAATAATATGTCTTCTAGAAAGAGAAATAATTTAAACTGAAGATGGGGCGATGCCAGAAGAAAGCATCTGATGCTCAATTCTGAAAGCCAAGAACAGCGAAATTACCATTTGGCTGCAAACCAGAGGAATGCTTAAGGAAGAGATGCAGAAAGCAGGTTTGCCAATCATCCACCCATCTATCCATTTCCCAAACCCACTCTATCTTGAGAATGCTCATTTACCAATCATGTTGCTCAGAAACCTTTGCCCACCTGAACTTTGCAGATGGTACTAAACTAAGGTATACCTCTCCGTAACCATATAACAGAGGCTGAAATATTGACGGGCAACAGAACTGATGAAAATCGCTTTCATACCAAGAAAACCCGATTCCCAAGAATTTTCCACAGTAAATGTCTGTGATTTCCTGTTTGTGTCATCGTCGCAATGAGCCTAAATAAATCACAAGGTCAGGCCCTGAAAAGTGCAGGCACTGCTTTAAGAACAGATTGCTTCTCCCATAGGCATCTTTATGTGGGCTACTCGAGTCAAGTCAAACAGGTCTTTGCTTACTTAAGCTCCAAGAAATAAAACAAAAATCGTTGTTTATAAAGAATCAATCGGTAATCATTTGACTTTTATATTAAAATAAGTGATTTTAATGTTTCTCTAAATATAAAATTGTCAGTTTTGAATTTGTTATATACCTGTCAGAGACGGATCTAAAATATAACATACTCATCCCTGGACAAGCTGGAATCACCAGTTGCTCTGATCTTTGAAGATGTGTGGAGAAAACCAAAAGTAACACTCACAGATTGAATGTGCAAACCCCACACATACAACGTCGAGGAATGGGGATATGCGCTCCCGACGATGGATCCGGGAGGAGACGGCGCTACCCACTGCGCCACCTGCTGCATTCTAAGGCGGTTATTGCATTTAGTTTATTTAAAGTACAAGTCCATAGCTCATCATTAACCACGTCGTGAGATTCCCAGGTTCACACCACCTTGCGATCTTTCGGTTACCTCAAGTCCACATTTTAAAGCACCGGCTGAGTTCTGATGCCAGCAGACGGCCGGTGGACACTCTAGCACCGGGAGCGCAGCTTACTCAGAATCACCTACGCTGGGCACGAACTGCCACATGCCTCGCCTGCGGCTTTTAGCACGGTTACGGCGGACATTACCACAATGATAGCCCGCTTCTCGATTTTTCTCATTTTAAACCGCAATTTTAAATCTCCAAAGATCAGAATTTTCAACGAACACAAAGTAAGGATACCGCGACACAAGCCGTTCCGCTTCCCCAGCCCCGCCAGCCACTTTACCTCTTCGCCCGGTGATGAAGGACATTTTTTCTTCTGCCGATTCCAGTTGACCAAGTTTCCTGTATGCATATTGAGGACGGTCGCTTGGCTAAAAAACCGTTGAGCCGCTGGATTCGTAGTTTCCATGTGTTCCGACAAACAGATGCTGTCCAAGACTGCGTCTTCAGTGCAGACGGAAAGCGTGTAAGAAGACTTGTACGGGTGTGGGCGGGACAGGCACAACACGGTAACTCTGTTAGATTGACAGACGGCTGACCAATGCCTGCAGGCTTCCGGACAGCCTCTTCGGAAGGCGGGACTGAGCGGTCGTATTTGATGGACGGATAGTTTTGCCAATTAGTAAGTAGCGTTACTAGGCAACAGTTCCCGCCTACATTGAGGATTGGCTGTTTGTCACCAGCCGCCATAATGATTTGACGCTCCAGAACACAAACGACGGACTGGATTCTCGGGTGGAGCGTTTTTTTCTGTCACAAGTACAGTATAAGGAGGCTACGTCAGCATGCGTCAGCAAAACGTAAGAAAAGAAAAATAAAATGTTAACATCTAATAAGATTTCAGCCATTCTGGTTCACAAACACCTTATATAAGGACAAGACGTTTTGGCCAGTGGTCAGTTAGCCTAATAAGATATTCAACCAGTGTGGGTCACTGATATCTTGATCAGTGGTCTGCTTCTAATGCTGCTTGACATCAAGTGGGCAGATGGGCTCTTCGGCGTTGTAGTAGGGGTATCATTCTGAAGTCCGATAAATAGCATTTACAAATTCATTTTGTAGTGAAAAGTCAAGCAAAATGACACCTTTTATTGGCTTAGCTAAAAAGATTACAATATGCAAGCTTTCTGGGCAACTCAGGCCCCTTCTTCACGCGAGATGTAAACTTAAAATTAATTTTGCAAATCTGACCATTTTTAAGTTGCATAGAGCAACTTTTTATTCAAACCTGACCAGCATGTATGACCAAGCCTTAGGGCTTTGAGGCAACAGCCTCAACTGCAGTGTTACTACTGTGTTGTAGTGATGGCGCCGAGTGCCAGTGTGGATTCTCTGCCCTTTACTTGGCTCTTGTAGGCAGCTTGCTGTCTTTTGAAGAACTGCTCGCTGTTGCTTCACTAGTTGGAATTCATGCACAGCTTTGCAGGTTTGCTGTTTTTTAGAGACTCCCCTGAGGCTGGCTCTGAAGTTACTCATTTACATGATGAAACGCCAGTGCATAGTGATGGGGACTCATGCCCAGGCTGATAGAACTTGTCAGCCCCCCCAACTTCTAACTCCTTAAACCTGCACACATTATTTCAAAATGGCAGGGTGGTCTTTGTTTCTGTTGTGGCTGTGAGGCCACTGACAAAGGCACGTCAGTCGGGGTTTTCAGCACTTCATTGTCAGATGGCACAGAAGGGATGTTGCCGTAATTAACGCTGTGCTGCGATCTGTCCATTACTTGTGTGGAGCTGCAGATGTGCCAGTCTCTTGACTGAACAGACGCTGTACATGGTGTTCCAAACCCGGGTGTCACCTTTGAGACTCTCCCTCCACGGCTGCTCTATAAGTCCCTTATGATCTGCACAGTGTGACCACCAGCCCTGCTCATCCGGGGTCAGTCGTAACTCAGCTTGCCCCACTTTACCCAACTCCAATAGCCCTAAGACTCCACTGGTGACCGCTCACCCATTTTGATGACGGTAGCAGATGGAGAAGCGGCGGTGGCACTGCAGACATAGCAGTCTTCTCAGCGGCCTTTCGCCCTGTACTTATGCTGCTGTACCAGACCCAGGATCTCAGCATTGAGACCCACCAGCAACTCTTCAGGAGAGCCCAGCAAGTCCATTTTAGATCTTTGCAGTACTAGGAGCTTGGCTAAGTCAGGCTGTAGCTCTCCTCATCCCACTCTTGACATCAATGTAGTGCCCTTTACGTGGTTGTTTTACGTAGCTCTCTGTCCTTAAAAGGACCGCTCTCTGTTGCCACACTGTTTGAAATTCATACGTGACTTTGCAGGTTTGCAGTTTTTTTAGGCTGTCCTGCAGCTGGCCCTGAAGCTGCTCATTGTGGTGGTGAGTAATCGCAAGGAAGATGCAACTTGTCAGCTCTGTTACAATAGTAATAGTTTAATGAAGGCTGGTCCGCCAGTACAGGACAGCAGCTAAAGGAAGAGGTGTCGGCAAGCCCGGGAGTGGGCGCTTACCCTGTGGTTTGAGTGTGGATCCCAATGCCACAGTGTAGCGACGGGGACACTGTGCCGTAAAAATGGTGCCACCCTTCCCATGAGCTTGACTATCTGTGGGCATAAAAGATCCCTGGGCACCCTTCATAAAGAGTCGGGTGTATCCCAATATCCCGGCCTAAATTGCCCACCACAGCCTGATCTTTGTGCCAAGAGATTTAACCAGGCCCGGGGCCAGAAATAAAAGACAAAGAGTAGATGACAAAGTAGAACGTTGTAAAGAATTCAGAAACGTTGGCGCGGTACACATGCAGGGCAGGTTAGAGATAATGGAAGTACGAAAATTCGAAAGTCTCAGAAAAATGATATCAAAGATCGCATTAGCCAGCGTTTCTCAACCTTTACGTATTTGCGACCCAAGTTTTCATAACAGTTTTAATCGCGCCCCCCTAAGGTTTTTTTGAAAGGAGCCCACTAATACCAATTTGTTCTTTTCTAATTAATGATATATCATAGATGCATATTTTATTATACCTACTTAACTTTTATCAACATTTATCTAACTCTATATTTATTTTTCTCTGCGGTGGGTTGGCACCCTGCCCGGGATTGGTTCCTGCCTTGTGCCATGTGTTGGCTGGGATTGGTGCCAGCAGACCCCCGTGACCCTGTGTTCGGATTCAGTGGGTTGGAAAATGGATGGATGGATATTTATTTCTCTAGTATCACAATGTAGTTTAAGATAATTTGTTTTGGTTTCAGTAGATGTATTTTTCATATTTTCGATTTCTTTTTTTCACATCTTCGTGCACCCCTAGGGGGCCCCACCCCACAGTTTGTGAATCACTGGCATTAGCGATAACAAACGGAAATTATTATTTAGTGAAAAAATGGAACAGCGAAAAGAGGTTCGGATTTAAACTCGAAGTCGGAGACGTGTAGATCGTCTAATTTGTGTTGTGGAGTTTCTTCCCAATGAAGAGGCGTATCCGCGAGAGTGAAAAGATTTGTTGTTTGGTGGAAGTGAAATCCCGCGAGACAAGACTTTATGCAAAGAGATTTGGAAAAGTCCCGCCCACATCTAAAAACGTTTACAACCCCGCGAGACACGGCGCAGTCATTCCTCATTCGTGTGAATGCTCTTGTCAGACTCAATTCGTGTAGAGAGAAAGAAACGAGATTCACTCGCGGGCAAGTTATACGTTGCATCGTCACGATGAGAGTCCAAACACAGAATCAAAGTTCAATGTGACAGACGAAAAGGCAAAAGTGAAAAGAGATCGACGGTATGGACAGAGGTGATATGACAGAAAGATGTAGATATCATTTGGCTTTAAACTTGAAGTCGGAGACGTGTAGATCGTCTAATTCGTGTTGCAGAGTTTCTTCCCAATGAAGAGGCGTATCCACGAGAATTAAAAGATTTATTTGTTGAAAGTGAAATCCAGAAACGCAAGCGGCAGAGACGAGAAGTGGCTGGCACGTACCGCAGGCCGGGGGGTTGGCGAGCGAAGAGAGCAGGGGGTGAAGCCCCCTAGTTAAGTTTTTTTTCATTTTTATTACTATTTAATTTAATATTGTTTCTTTGTATCAGTATACTGCTGCTGGATTATGTGAATTTCCCCTTGGGATTAATAAAGTATCTATCTATCTATCTAAACATCAGGCTAGTAAAGTTTTAAAAATGATGAGTGTCTTCATAATTAGGGTAAGTATGTCTTAGCAGGGGCGGCACGGTGGCACAGTGGGTAGCGCTGCTGCCTCGTAGTAAGGAGACCCGTCTGGGTTCGCTTCTCCGGTCCTCCCTGCGTGGAGTTTGCACGTTCTCCCCGTGTCTGCGTGAGTTTCCTCCCACAGTCCAAAGACATGCAGGTGAGGTGCATTGGTGATCCCAAATTGTCCCTGGTGTGTGTGTGTGTGTGTGTGTGTGAAAAAAAAAAAAAAAATTAGGGTTAGGGTTAGG
>JANRMT010062855.1:3113685-3124679 GCA_026402145.1 Polypterus bichir lapradei
TGAAAGGTTATTGTGGAGGAAGACGAGTGCTGAGGTGGCGCACACAGGGCCTGAGAAGAACGGGCATCCTGGCTGGCATGATGACAGTTTCTTACCCGGACAGGGGACCAGAATAGCCGGCTTGCCTGTACTCTTGTGGCTCATTTATAGCAATGAATATTCCATTCTGGGGGGTATGGGGAGAGGGTCTGTAAATCACCCACTCATACCAAACGAAACAATAAAACGCGCAGTTATCCAGTAATCACTCACTGGCAGGCTGATGTACTCCCAAATCGGTGAGGGGGGGGGGGCTGAAGCCAACATAATGTGGCCAGGCAGATGGGAGAGGACCGCTTCAAAGCTTTCCATGATGACAGAACAAAATAACCTCAAGAGAGCCCCCATAAAAAATGAAAAAAAAAAAAAAAAACACATTAAAGACAAATGGAAATGGAAAGTAAACAGTTCATAAATAACCAGACAGGCGGGACCCTTCCTGAGGGATGGCACCTGGGCTGGCAAAAGAAAATATTCAGAAACCAGCGGCTGATGTAAACCATTTGATTAAATCCCAGCAGAGGGGCTGTAAAAGGCGGGCTGACAAATATTCACGGTTTGGTGGGTGGGCTTAACTTGATTTGTATGGAAATATTTAGAAAAAAAACAGTCGTGGTCCTTTTGTCTTTATCTTCTGCCACCTGACAGAAAAGCACACTAGGCAGACTGGGGACTCTAAACTGGCCCAGTATGAGTGAGTGGCCTTTACAGGGGCCCGACCCAAAAGGGGCGGAGTCAGTTGCCCTCATTGGATAGTGGGAGAAAGAACTGAAGAAGCTGACTGCGACAGCGCACCCTCGTGTCCTGGAGTGGCAGGGCTTACCCTCTGATGTGCCCAGAAGGGGAGCGTCAGGCATGCTGGCAGTCCGTGACAGTACTTGTCTTTGGAATATTTAGTCTTATGTATTTGTATTTTACTTTCAGGGCATTAAACAAAAGCAATCTGCAAACGTCGAAAGACATAAAACGCAACGCTGATGCAGTCAGGGGCCTCCACTGCACGTCTACAGACTTTCTGTTCTTGTTGTTACGATAAAACAGCAACGACTTGCATGTCATTTACTTTGTCTTTGGCGTTTTAAGTGCCAGAAGGGATCCCACCCCGATGGGCCGTTTGGTAAGCTGCTCTGGGGGCTGACCCTGCGCTCTGACCTCCAAAAAGTCACATGACAAGACAATCTCCCCTCAGAGAGTCATACAGCGTATCAAATACAGGGCGGCTCAAACTTACGTTAACACTAATGGATTGTTTTTCTTCTGCAGAGGGTCGTACACCATGGGTGACAGATCAACACCAGAGCAAAGAAGAGTGGCTGCAAGCTTGACGGGAGTGTATCGTTCGCCGACCGTAGTTCGTCAAAAGCTGGCGGAATGATTTGCGGGACAAGACCCGACAATCCGTTTAACGACTTATCATGTGTTGTGGTGTGAGATTTTGCATATAAGTTGATCAATATTTTGTATGTCTTTATTTGTAACTTATAACACTAATGTCTACCATTAATAAGAACAGCTGTGGTTTGATGGTTAAGAACCAGTCCTTTGTAATTTTATGACAGGGTTGTTGGGGGAAGAGCCTAAAACCAATTTGGCAGGTGATTCTCTGCAGGACCCTCTTAATCAACCCCCACAGGAAAGCCAGGCTACCTACCTGGCAAGCTTCACATTAACAAATGGTTTTGGGGGTGGCAGGTGTGAAGGTATTGGTAAGGTTGGCTTGTATCAGAAGCCTTTAAGTACCATGACGCCCTATTGGCTGTAGGGTTTGCACAGAGAGTCTATAACTCTCTCTCTCTCTTATATCATCTGATGAAGGAGCAACTCACACACCATGAACTGAAAAGGACAAAACAATGAAGAGCACAGCTCAGCGGCCATATTGAGACAGGCATGCGGCCTGTTCTGAAGAAAGCTGACCACAAATGATGCCTTAACTAGAGACATTTTAAGTACCATATATACTTGTGTTTAAGTTCTCCCGCGGATAAATCAGGACTTGATTTTACCGTATTTTATAATGTCGGTCGTATAAGTCGAATGTGGAAACTCACGCTATTGGTCTAAGACAGGGGTCTTCAATCACGGTCCTGGAGGGCCACAGTGGCTACAGGTTTTCATTCCAGCCAGTTTCACAATTAGACCTCAGTCCTTGCTGATAATGAAGCTAGGTGTTTACCTCTATGGCTTGTTAGTACTTTCATTCATCAAAGAAACATTTAATTCCAATGTAGATCAGAGGTCCTCAATTACAGTCCTGGAAGGCCGCAGTGGCTGCAGGTTTCCACTTCAACCAATTTTTTTTAATTAGGGCCCATGTGTTTATTACTAAAGCAACACATTTTTGGGCTTAATTTTAGTTATCTTCACTGCTACAACTCAGAACCCTTGATTGCCCATTTTAGTTTTAGCAGCTGTATTTTAATTTTTAATTACCACCTGTTTTGTTAATCAAACATTAATTAATAATAAAATGCAGATAACCAATAAACCAGCAGCTCTCCAGCCAACATACATATGCACCATTAAAAATATCTGTGTTTAAAAAAAACGTTTAGAAATAAATGAGAGGGGAATTAAAAGGAGCATTAAGTTTAATTCAGTTCTAGCGCACAAAACACATGGATAATGCTCTCAGGTTAAGAAACTCTACAGCGCAATTACAATTTCTCTTGGATGAATGAAAGCACTAACAAGGCATACAGTTAAATACGAAGTTTCATTATCAGTTGGAAGGAAAACCTGCAGCCACTGCGGCCCTCCAGGACCGTGATTGAAGACCCCTGGTCTAAGAGATTACGATAAGCTAATGTCCACCAGAGAGAGGAACCACAGGGCACACGGCCTTTTCTTTTTTCTGCGTATTGTGCCTACGTGACCACACGGTAATACCCAAACTATTCTGAAGCGACGTTTGCAGTGATTTGTTTTTTTTTGTATCTCACACCCTCATACACCTTTTATTGTAAGAGCGTCCTTTATCTACGATGGAGCGTTCGATCAAAAGAAAATATGAAGCTGGTTTTAAATTAAAAGTCGTTGAAGTGGCGAAAGAAATTGGTAACTGCGCTGCTGCAACAAAATTCGATGTGTCTGAGAAACTGGGGTGAGATTGGTAAGAAGGTGATAAAAATGAAGCGTATTTTTGAATGGGCATATAAATTGGGGTCTGATTTTATGATCGATTACTTATACACGAGTATATACGGTAAATAACAAGTCTGGGTGCCACCTGAAACTACACACCGGCATTTACCAGGTTGTATGGATGGCAATATTCAAATGTACTGTGCATATTGTTATTATTTATGAATATTATCAATAATACATTATTTAAAGTGTAACTTAACTCCTGCTTGTCATTACTACACCTAATTGCCTGAGGTTATAAGTGTAGAAGGGAAGGGGGGAGAAGTTATTAAGTACAACACCTTATAAACAGCGGCGAGTCTGTGGGAATTGAGGCATTCTGACAAAGGCAACCCATTAATAATACAAAAGGGGAAAAGTAGAGGAATAGAGAACTCTACCAAGACAAAACATTGTGTCTACGTAAAGTTTGTGAAGACTGGACCGGTAGCAGACAACGGCCGAGGAAATGCAGGACGGCCCAGAACAGGCAGAAGTCAAACGGACTTCGCTGCTGTGCGGTAAGTCATATGGCAGAGTCCATCAAAATCGACCAGACGGTGCAGTTTGTGGCTGCCTGCTTGACTGAGACCTGCTGTACCAACACCCCCCCCCCCAATACAGAGGTGAGGCCATTCACAGTCGGCCCTCAGCTTTTGTGGGGAGCATACTGGGGGGCTCTCCAGCACACCAGACAGCAGTCTTTTTTAATAACGGGACTCCGATGCCCAGTGGGCGGCCAGCAGCTGTCACCGGTTTGTTCCTGCCAATCAGCCGTGACGGCTCCCCAGAAGTGATGAGACACTTTTGTCACTTGGGCACTTGTGGTGTCCCAAACTGAAAGCCACCAGAGGTTTCAGAAGCATTTTAGATTTAATGAACGTTTCCACCGTGACGCCCATCCGTTCCTGTTTTATTGAAGCTTGAGGAGTTCATGACTCAGCGCGGGAGAACGTAATCAAACAAGTCGCCGCCGTTCTCCTCATTTACACAAAAGCCCGACTGTGAGAACGAAACCAACTTTGTTTTTTTTACTCATCACTAACGGTTTCCTTTCAATCTGCACAGTTTAGGAAATGCAGCTCGGCCCATAACTGAAGGAAAAAATAAATAAAAAGAAAATAAGCACTTCCTGCACGGGCATCCACCTCGGCTCACTGGTGAGCTCTGCTTTATGGGACTGTCCAGCCGAGGCCACGGCGGCCCCCTGTTTACTTTTAAATAACTGCACTCCTGAATGCTTTAAGTAGCAGGAAGCAATGGCTGGAGACGGAGGGGGCCACCAGGCTTCACTCCTCATGTTGGCTTCCTCCTGGCACTCTGAGGCGTGAGGGACTGCGCCCTGCTCAAATGATGCCATGCTGTGCGTCACCCAACACTTGTAAGCAATGGAGGAGACGTTTGCTGTGTGTTTGATGTTCCAGTTGTAGTCGTTGTATAAGAACGGGCCATTCAGCCACACAAAGCCCACCAGTCCTGTCCTTTAATCCCCCCCCAAAATAACATCAAGCTGAGCTATGAAGGTCCCTAAAGTCCTGCTGTCTGCCACACTACTGGGTCACTGATTCCATGTGTCTGTGGTTCTCTGTGTGAAGAAAAACTTGTAACGTTTTTTGGCGGACAGCTGGAGCCCTTGCCTGGCCAGGAGAAGGCAGCCCCCCTAGATTGCACTGGGGTCAGCTGGGTCCCATGCCCGCCCTTGGGGGTGGTTGTGCGGTGCCTGGATGGATACGGAGCCCTGGACTACACCCTGAAGTGGTGTCAGAAGATGACCAGAGATCACCTGGAGCACTTCTGGGTACAGCATAGGAGAGGCCGCCTCACTCCGTTCACAAAGCCAAAGTCAGGATGAGGAGGAGGATGAAGCATGTAGAGAGGAGTGTAGGCGGCAGAATAAAAGAGAAGAAAAAATGGAATGAGCGATTATGTTGTTGGCTGGTGATTTGTGCACTTGTACTGTAGAGGCAACGGGAGGAAATAAACGTGTGGAGTTTGGACTTGTGTGTCTCTGAGCCTGTCTGTGTTCGGGTTAGGGGGCTGCACGACCTCCGATATTCCAGTTTGTATAAACTTTACCCTTTCCAGTGTTGTCCCCGTTTTGTCGTTGAACTCATTTTGTTGTTGAACTGAACTAATTCCCTTTTTGATTCTAAACACTTCAGTCAGTCAGGTTTCATCTCCTTCATGACGCAAAATAAAACGGCTCGGTCATGTTAAATGACGCGAGATCAGCACCTGCAGTAACCAACTCTGACATCCTCTACGTCTACAAACAGAAATCGCACAGTGTGACGTTGACTTAAGAGTCCTCAGTGCTGGCTGGCGTGTCAAAGAGAGACGACGTGCTGCTATCTCCATTATGGCTTTGTCTTCATTCTCTACTCCCTCCAGCGGGTCCAGAAGGCCTTCCTAACCTGCTTATGGATTTCGAGGTGATATTACTGGCTCAGTACCCGACGTCACTGTCTACGAAAGCGACTTCTGCCACCACAAGCTCTTTGGGCTCCATTTGTAACTGCGTCAAATTACAAAAAGCTACTAAAAATAATTCATTTATGTTCTCTACTTAAAGTCACGTGCCAGTTTGCAGCTCCATTTGGGCCTGGCTATCTGTCCGTACGTCGGTCACCAAGTGTGCAGGTCGCTGTGACTGAGGATACGTCTGTCTGGTGCGGGTCACTGGGATGCAGACTTTTAATTACAAAGTGATCTTCATGTCTCGGCGGCCGCACGCCTGGTCCTGTGTGCCGTTTGGTGGTGTTTCTCCACCATTGGATCTCACCACCGGAGGGTCACAGGCTGCCTTTGCTGGTTTGTGAGTGGGACGTGGCGGGGTCACCCAAGCCACTAGCCTGAGACCCCGACTGCTGCTGGCAGGTGAGTGGGTTGTCTAAGCTGGTGTTTCTCAACCACTGGGTGGTGACCTGGGTTGTTATGTGAATGTGCGAGTCACCAAAGCGATTGGCAGCAGAGTGCGATATGTTTCCCCGTTTCTTAGCAAGTTTGTTTCACCAAGGGGGGAACCCTCGATCACACTCGTTTCACCAAGGGGGCGGTTTGCTATTGCTGCTAGTGGGTCTTAAAAAGATAAAAATGGGGTGCGGGACGGCAAAGGTTGTGCAGTGCTGGTGTAGGGGAAGGCCGTGTGGGCCAAATGTGTAACAATTAGCCACGTGGCGCAGCGCCGAGCAAACCAAACCTGAAACGGCTCTTCAAGAGTCAGAAAACACAATATAATAATAATAATAATAATAATAATAATAATAATAATAATAACGAAAAAGTTATGTGGCTGGGTTTGGTAATTTCTAGAACATTTTTTGTTTTCCTAACAGCCTCAGCCATGAGTACAAATCGCCTCGACTCGAGGACTAATTACATTAATATCACTGTTATTTTTGAATATAACTGATTGCTAAAAAATATTTATTAAAACAAAACTGTGATATTTCTCTCTGTCCTTAATAATGTAAAGTAAATCAA
This sequence comes from Polypterus bichir lapradei, assembly GCA_026402145.1. Classification (NCBI taxonomy): domain Eukaryota; kingdom Metazoa; phylum Chordata; class Cladistia; order Polypteriformes; family Polypteridae; genus Polypterus; species Polypterus bichir. The sequence continues at coordinate 3,120,334 of JANRMT010062855.1, forward strand.
TACCCCCAAATGACCCTCAATAAGAGGCCCTGCTGCTATCGCAGCTGTTCTCACTACAGTGACATTAGAGACATACGCGTGGCTCCAGGGAGATTGACCGCCGGGATGTCACGGTGAAGAAGTACAACTGGCGACGACGGAAACAGAAAAGAAAATGAAAATCTCCAACAACACAAGGAGCCTCCTGGCAAACTCCTCCACGCCTCTAGGAAATGGTAGTGGAGGGCAGGCAGGAAATGGATGGGCGGGCCATGCCAGCAAATGGCCAAAAACTCCTTACTTTACATGAGCCGCAAATTTACGTCCCTGCTTGGTGTCCTTGGGGCAGCCGCCCAGGCAGAACTGGCTCAGGCCATCATCATCCTCCTCCTCTGCTAAAAGGTAAAATGGCCAGCGGCCTAAAGACCTCGGGAGAGGCTGGCAGAGCAGCGGGTGCCGTGTGTCTGCTGCTGCCTGTGAGGTGACACTGAGGGTGACCTGATGAGACGGAAGAGGAAACATTTATAGTGCCTTTGCCGAGTCTTCAGAGCCCTTCACTTTTTCACCGTCTTGAATTATAAAATCATTTCAGTTCATTTTTTTTGTCCCTCATCAAACAAAATTCAATACCCCGGAATGACAAAGCGTAAATGTTTAGGAATTTTTGCAAATGCATTACAAATAAAAACCGGAAACGGCACGCTGATGCCAAGCAATTCAAAGCCTTTGCTATGGACCTTGGCTCAGGGGCGTGCCATTCTCTTGATCCTGTTGAGATGTCCCTACACCGTTTTTGGAGTCCACCTGTGGTCAGTTCTGGTGACCGGACTGACCATCAAAGGCACACACCCGTCTAAAGGAGGTCCCACAAGCCATGAGGTCCAAGGAACAGACCTGGGGAAGGCTACACGAAAATGTCTGCTGCTGCTGCAGAGCAGCCTCCATAACTGCTAAATGGAAGAGGCTGGGGACAACAAGGACTCTTTTTAGAGGTGGTCACCTGGCCAAGCTGAGCAATCACAGGGGATCAAGAACCTGAAGGTCATTCTGGCTGAGCTCCAGAAAACCGGTGTGGAGATGACAGAAATTTCTAGAAGGACAACCACCACTGCACTGGGCTTGGTGACAGAATGGCCACACAGACGACCCCTCCTCTGTAAAAAGACACATTAAAACGTCACATGAAGGACTGTGAGAAACAAGATTCTTGAAACTGGTAATCTCTACGTATTAGAAAAGTATTTTAAGCACACAAGAAAAGTAAACACTATATTTCACTAAGCATTAAGATGTAAGAGTTAGGATTAAAAAGACTTTTATTATTCTGTATGCACTTGAAAGCGGCAAAGGTTAGATGTGCAGGAGAGCCGGAGAAGGACGGACCCCTTGTGTAGAGAGAGAATGGGAACTGAATATGGCCGTAAATAACAGCAGCAAGCGCTGAGCTAGCAGGGAGGACAGGCATGATGGACAGAGAGGGGTTTGACACCCCTTTATTGAAATGGGGGTCCCCAACCTTTTACGATATTCTGTTCCCCTACTTCCTCAGAATTACACCACATACAAAACCTGTTAATTATCACAGGGGGTCTCATAAGCCCAGGGACTTCCAGACAGGTGCACACACTTAGGACTCTCACAGCGTAAACTGGACGACTAGACTGTCCTCGATTGGGGACAGTGGGGACTCGTCTACTTCTGGATTTGAAAGCCCCGTGATAATGCGCAGCACTCGTCTGTTACTAGTTCATTTTAACCATACCTAATAAATGATGTCAATTTGAAAAGCAAGTTACAGTATTTGTGGGGTGGGGGGGGGCTGTAGAAAGCTTGAAACACACCCTGTTAATAAGATTATGACATCAACAGTGCTGATTAAAGCACTTTTATTAGCTGCAATAAAACTCAAAAGCAATCCACAGCCCTGAATTTCTCACACATGCCAAAATCGGGGGGGCGGGCCCTATTTTGAAATCTGGCATTGGGGGCTTCAACCTGCCCTCTGCCTGAGCCTGATGTCAGCAGGTCCTCACCACAGTTATAATGGAGGTAGACGAAGGCAAGCACAGTCAGCATGAGAGGGTGGCTGCTGATCAGTCCCTTTAACGGCGGTGGCGGTCGCTGCTGTCCTTGTTTGTGGCACGCCCAAGCTTTTGGGGAACAGAAGTAGTTAAAAAAAACAAAACAAATTTCTAATCTCTGCGGTTGCAAGTGTTACTCCTGAGATCAGACGGCTAAAAAAGACAAACGAAGCGGCTAACAGGAACGCCACCCAGGAAATGCGAAAACGACGAACACGTCAACTCGTTCACCTGTAACATCTTAACAGCCTGACGGGGCCTCAGACTAAACAAGCCAAACTGCAGAAGTGCGCCCTGGGGACTGCAGCGGATGTCAGCACTGGTGTCTGAAGGGCACGGGCAGACACGTCTGCGGGTTTGACTGGGGCGTTGCAGGAAAAGGAGGCAAAAAATAAATACAGAAATAAATAAATGAAACAAAAGCAAAGTTGGTGGAGCGCGGTGAGCTCCTCGGCAGCCGGCCCACCAACTTTCAGGGCTTTCACTTTGTCACTGGCCTGTGCTGAGTCACATTTCACAGGATGTGTTTCCAGGATGGCCTCGAGTCCAGAAGATGTGTTCTCTTTAGAAAGAGTCAAGCCAGGCAGGGGGGCCTACCACAAACACGGGGCTCAAAAATAAAAAATCCATGGCCTTGTGCCGAGTCCTTGAGCATCAAGAATCAGAAGGGTAACCTCCACCGCTGGGTAAGCCGGAGAGCGGCGGGCATTAGGGGCCTCCTTCAGTTACTCGCTGTGCACAAAACTCAAAGACAGAACATTTTGGCAGACCTCGTACAGGAATGAGCGCCACTCCTGGTTAGCTTAGTCATGGTGGGGCGTCCTCCAACCTGCTTAATCCAAGCTCATCGGGCCTTGGACAACATGCCAGTCTGCTTGGGCACACAAATATACTTTAGAACTGCCAATCAGTGTGATTTGGGGGGCGTCTACACAGACACAAATAGAAAGTACAAACCCCCCACAGACGATAAACTGGGTTCGAAGGTCACAGTGTTAACCAATGTGCAGCCACCTTAACCCCGGTCCACTGCAGAAGGTGCCTACAATGGGCACACAAGTGTCAGAATCGGTCCTCAGTTTGATGGAAGGTGGTCACCTGGTCCAGTGAGTGCCGTTTTCTGTCGCATCACGTGGTCTGCTAGGTACGTGTGGGGAAGAGATGACGCCGGGGTGCATCGTGGGAAGACGACAAGCCGGTGGAGGGAGTGCGATGCTTTTTGTCTGCTAGGAAACCCAGGGTCCAGGGATTCATGTAGAGATTCATTTGAGGAGGACCACCTCCCTAAGCATCGCTGCAGGCTGGGTGGGTGTACCCGTTCTGTAACAATGCTTGGGTAGCTGGTACGGCATCGGTAATCCCTAATGGAGTTGGAATCTTTTCAGCAGGATAACGCACTGGACAAAGTGCTCTGGAATAGCTAGAGGGACATGATGAAGAGTTCAGGGTGTTGTCCCCATATCTCAGTTTAACAGTCCAGTCTCCAGTGGCTCCACCTCGCAACTTACATATACTGGTGTCCAGATACCACAGGACAACTTCAGGGGTCTTGTACCATGATTCGGTGTGTCAGAGGTGTTTTGGTGGCACATAGAGGAGCAGCAGTATATTAGGCAGGTGGTCCTAATGTTCTGGTTCAGCAGCATACATAAAATACGGTAGTTTGGCCAACGGGGTAAGGGGGTCCAAATGTACGAGGTTTCTGGGACTGTGTATGGTTTGTGATTGTGTCTAACTTTGCCTGTGGACCCTCCACAGGTTGATTTTCCCCTCATTGATGCTGCTGACTGGAGTTTTTGTTCTCTTCTCCTCCACTGTCGATCGGACTTTTCTCAATGATAACGTTAATGTACACAAGTCGATAAGAGCCATTTCTGTGAATAAGATTGAAGTGGCTTTGCTTTACTGCACGTTTAACCAATTTTGCATTTTACGCACGCGTATTACATATTTTGTAAAATGTGAAATTGTACCCGTAGTGCTGGACACCCGAGATGGGTCATCGGCTTAAATTCTAAAATAAAAATAATAAAGAAATGAAATCAGCCATCGCTTTAATGTTTAGGGCAAGGATTCTTAAATTGCCTTTTTTTGCAACCCCAATCTTGCTCTTTTTAGTGTCTTTTAGATCCATTCCTTGTTGAACATCCGTATAATCGTCAGTGGGTAGAATCATGGCTGACTGGCAGAGCAGATTGGGTCCCTCTTCGAGGAACGTGCCCGAGGTTGTGTGTTCTGCTCCCACTTCTGACACCATGTGACCATAAACCTTGAGGGTATGTGTTC
>JANRMT010062855.1:3124689-3143097 GCA_026402145.1 Polypterus bichir lapradei
TAAACCTTGAGGTTGTGTGTTTAAATCCCACTTCTGACACCATGTGACCGTAAACTTTGAGGTTGTGTGTTTACATTCCACTTTTAACACCATGTGACCCTAATAATAATAATTCTTTGCATTTATATGCAAATGCTTGAGGCTTTTCTCACTGCTCAAAGTGCTCAGCAATTGCAGGTTAAGGGCCTTGCTCAAGGGACCAACAGAGCATAGTTCCCTTTGGCATTTACGGGATTCGAACCGGCAACCTTCCGATTGCCAGTTCAGATCCCTATCCTCAGAGCCACCATTCCGCCCCACTCAAACCCCAGTCCTGACACCATGAAGACCATAAACCTTGAGGGTATGTGTTCTAATCCCACTTCTGACACCATGTGACCATTAACATTGAGACTGTGTATTCAAACCCCACTTCTGACACCATGTGGTTGTGTGTTTAAACCCCACTTCTAACACCATGAAGACCAACCGTGAGGATATGTGTTCTAATCCCAGTTCTGACACCGTGTGACAATGCGCAAGTCACATGACCTGCCTGTGCTCTGAATGGAAAAAGATAAAGAATTGTATCTGAAATGTCGAAATTGTCCCCTTGGATAAAAGCGTCAGCCAAAGAAATAAATGCATATGAAATGTAAATGAAAATCAGACAATCCCTGGTTATCCGTGGAGAAGACAAATGGACGCTAAATTTGTTTCATCATTAATCCCCCCTTGTGTCAAGTTATTTTTGAATGAAAAACATGCAGATTTTGCCTATTATGTAAGCCGTATTTAAATACTGAAAATGCATTTACTGTTATTTGTTAATGTCTGCCATTTGGGGCAAAATGTTGGCTAGTTTACATTAGAATGAGTGCTAATAAAGGGCCATTGCCGAACACAAGTAGACAAAACCGAACCCCCTGGCTGAAAAGGTTGAGCATCACTGCACTTTACCAAAATAAAGCTGAGCTCAACTGAAAGAGGTAGGGTGGGAGGTGAGGTGTGGGGGGGATTGTTCTGCTCCAGCTGGGCATCGGTTTTCCTGTGTGAAGGCCCACAAAGTCGCTCCTGAAGACTATTCTAGAAACCCCAGCTGCTAGGACAGGTCTTTTAGAGAGAATTCTGGCTGGCTGATCAGCATTTGGTGGGGTGCGATACTCCCACCCCTGTGACACCCATGTGTCTGGCAAGCCATTATTTATCACCATTTGACAGGAAGAAAAATATAAAATATAAATATATACCACAGGTCTTGACGGCGTATTCCTTCCATGCATCTCTGTGACTACTCTGGGAACGCTAATGCAAATCCTGTGTCCCTTTGACACCGCCCCAGCCTTGAGGCCATCCATCCCCCATTGTTCTATTGTGGCTTATAATTGAGCCTCACATTTTGTTAAACACAACCATAAATCAAATTTTCAATCAATACCCCTCACGACCCCAGAGACCCCCTAACTTGAGATAAAGGTCAGGTGCGCCCACTGCACATTAAGATAATCACAAGAGAATTTCTCGGCCCCTCCCCTGGGGAGGGTCTATTAGATTTGATAATATGAAGTGATTAGTCTAGTGATTTAAATACAAATAAAAAAAAGAAAGAGCACGCACGTTCTATTAGAGGATAGGGGTGGGATCCCAGGTCACGTGCCTCCCATCATGCAGTCCATTAAGTTTAGAAACGTCCTCTTCGAGAAAGGAGAAGTCAAACACCTACAGGGGGATCGGTGGAGACAAAGGGATGTGACATAATTAGAGTAATTAGAGTGTGACATCATGTTTGGCGGAGGACTGGGTCACGTCACAAGTCCCCACTTTCTCAGCTCCCAATCAGGACAACGTGAGCCTGACGGTGGTCTTTCATTGTTTGCTGAAGGCCACTGCTATTCTCTGTCCTGGGGGACTCTCTTTGAATACTGAAGGGTCACCTTGAGATTTCTGGTGTAAAATTGATTTATGATTTTTTAAAATAAATTAAGGTGATGGGTGGATATGGCAGAAGAGTGATGACCACGGGCTTCGCAGGCCTGGAGTTTTATGATCTTTGTTTCGATGTTAGTGAGCCCACAACCCCATGCTGCTCTCAGACATGAGCACCAGCCCTTTACGCTCTTCTAACTGCATATTGAAGCACATTTTCTGAAACAATGAAAGCGCAGGTTTGGAGAATTGGCCATACTTAATTTTTTTCATTGTCTTTCCGCTTTTTCTTTTGCGGATGTTTTACCTTGTAGATGCCACATGGGCTGGACGGGCATCTCGACCAGAAGAGGGGATGGTTCCTTACTGGGACAGGAGGCACCTAACAGGCAGATAGGCATCCCCGGCCAGGGTGGAGAGACCGGAAAGAAGGGACAGCCCATTGGAAAGGGAAGATGTCACTGGGGGCTTTTTATTCTCCCAGCATGCTAGATGGCAGCGGCCCCGGATATTGGTGCCCAGTGGGAAGCCTGCAGGGTTGCTTTGCTGGACTACATCTCTGCAGAGTCACTGGGTGCCACAAGAGGGCGCTGCAGGGAGACAAGCTCCCTGCTGTAATGGACTTTCACATGAGCTGGAAGTGCTTCCATCGGGCAGTGGCACAAGGCACTGTAAATTCCAACTACCGTGGTATCAAAGGCAGTGTGGTGGGGTGGCTATGGCAAGGGGGCTTCAGTCCCTAAGGCCGTCACTTCATTTCTCACCTCTGACCCCCAGTGTGACCACCGACCTGCTTGGGCTCCAAATGTAAGAATATGCATTGCAGTTGTAGGTGCATAAAAACAAGATGGCTGGCAGCTCTGAGCGCACTGCTGTGGACTGTAAGGCAGCCATGGTGGTGCGGGGCTGCCAGAGTGCTGGTGGACCAGTCATGTAAGCAGAAAGTGTGACATACCTGGCAGTTCTCCAAAACCCTCTCCTCTTTGGTGGACTTGGGGATGGTGATGATGCCATTCTATGAACCGCAGCACACGGAAAGAGAAAGAGAGAAAGAGAGAGGCGAGGTATTAGCACATGTGCGACTCGAGGACAATGTCAGGCAGTTGCCAGCTTCCTGCTGGGGATAAGCATACAGCAAACAAAGCCCCCCGCCCTCAACCCCCCCTTGGAATTCAACAGGAAGAGAGCACACGTGATGGTCATGCGTATCCAACTTCAACACTCAGAGTGTGGTGGCTGGGCACCTCTTGGCAGCAGTTCCCCATGTTGCATATCCCACCTTAAGTGTGTTGGCATTGGAGAAACCCTGATAGAGTGAGAGATGGGGGGTGGGGGTGCCAAGAACTCACACTGTCTGCTGAAGCCTGCAGCCCCCCCTACCCCCCAAAACGCTGAGTCTGGGTCGTATCGCACCAAAGGAGAAGCACGTCATCCTGACTCTACTTGACTATGGTGTCAGAATATTTCTACTCGGAGTATTTGGTGCTAACATTTTGTCAATACATTATTGACAAGTGGCGCAGGATTTTAGACATTTGTACAAATGAATTAAAAAATAACAAAAACTGAAAAGTCACATCGACACAAGTAGTCAAGACGCTTTCCTTTGCCATGACACTTGGACTTTGGCTCCTGTGTGTCCCGTTGCAGAGATCATCACCTGTGGTCAATTCAATTGATGTGGCATGATAGTTAATAATCACTAGGGGGCTCTGCCCCCCCCCACTTACTTCACTTGCCAACCCCAGGGCGGGCGCTACACACTAGCCACTTTGCGGTTCAGCCTCTTGCATATGTACAATTTAAACAGATTGTTATTTTTATGGAAATTGTTGCATATGCATAATAGAACTAACTATTTAACATTAGAGCGAGTAATTAACCATAGTAAAAAATAGTAAAACGTAACAATTTGAAAGTAAATTATGTTTCATGTTGTGTTCGAGTTTTTAGTTGCGTTATACGATTTTGTTCTGTTTGGCTTTGAAATTAACATGCAAATTTTTTTTTAAACTTATACTTTTACTGTAAAACTTAACTTACTGTAAAAACAATTTTCGGAATTAACTTCTTGTCAATATCGCATTGAATTTTGATTCCGTGTTTCCGCAACGTATATCTGCCCGTGATTGAATTTCATTTCTTTCTCTCTAGATAGATAGATAGATAGATAGATAGATACTTTATTAATCCCAAGGGGAAATTCACATAATTCACTCTAATAGATAAGATGACTTTTTCGATTGTTTGGCTCAGAGATTTGTTAATTGTCTTTGCTCTTCTAACAGGAAACTGTAAACGTTTTAATACGAATGGCATATCAAGATCTCCTTTGGTGTCTAATGTTAGATGGACTATATTACCTTTCATGGACACATCCTTCTTTCAACAGTAATTTGTGCGGTAGACGGTGTTAACGGTTGTAGATATTCTTTGTGATAATGTAAGTTGATGTTTTCATCTTCCGCACCATCACCACCAACTGTTTCGGTAGAGTCTATTGATACGCATTTAACTAATTTGCCGTGTAACCAATCGACATTGTTCGTGTTAATCGTTTGACTTCATCGTTTCTCAGTGCTAGGATTGCCCGTGTACTCATTTTATTCTGTTGATTGTAATTCTTCAATAAGATTTGGATATAATATGTCTTCTTTAATTGGGAACTTTAAGTGAGGAAAATGTTAAAATGTATAAGAGCTGAGCGCGCAGGAGGTGCATCTGACAAAAGCATTCACACCAATGAGAGGTGAGAGGACCCTGGGCGTGGTTTGAGAGGAGGGTGGGACTTGAAAAAAATCTCATGGCCAAGGTCTCATCTCGCAGGACTTGAAAAAGTCTCATCTCGTCACAGGGTTTTTTTATTATAACAGAGAGATTATTTACTTTTTGCCTAAAGATCTGAAGCCATTCATTGTGTCAAATAATATAAAAAAACTGGGAACAGCAAGATGGGGTGCAAATACTTTTTCACAGCACTTTAAAAGAATGCACACCCGCTTATGGTCAGTCCTCACCTGGATGCTCCATCGGATGCAGATCTGGGCCGGAGTTCTCCCGTATTTTTTTGCCAGCTCAGTGATGGTGGGGTCAGTGAAGACTGCCCCTTTGGCCAGGGGGCAGTGCCCTTCAAAGACAATGCCCTGGCTCTGGCAATAGTCCACCAGCTCCTGTGGTCTTTGGAAAGGGTGATACTCCACCTGAAAAGGAGTGCAAGCATGAAGCGCAACGTGAGAAAAGAGGCACCCCATCCCCAGTGCCTGACCACTGACTGGTGTCCCCCCAAACCCAATCCTGCCCGTCGAACCTACCTTTGCCCGGCTGATATCTCAGGGGCACTTTTGGGTTGTGATGAACTTGTAAAGGGCCTCTGATTTGGAGGCCCCCAAGCACACTGGCGTCTCCTTAGCGACTGCATGTCTGAAATTGGTCAGAGTCGTCTCCATTAGCAGCCCCAGCGGGTGGGCAGTACCCAAACACTTTAACTCAGCGGCTCAACACATTCAGGATGTGCAGCGGAATACCAGTCTGCCCAGTTATGGTTAATACAATTCTTGTTTGCATGGCGCCCAGCGCCTGGCAAATGGCCACGCGGAACACAAAGTTCCAAGTGCCAAAATGTTGACCAGGATGACCCCGTTAGTTACAGACCACCTCCACCCCCTCCACTACGCACAACACTGGTCGCCTTGTTCCTCTTAAGCTTCCAGTCTGAAACAAAGCCACGTTAAGTCCACTGCACGCATTTGTTTACCACCCCCAATTTGGCCAGCACTAGATGTGAAAGGTAGGTGAGAGGTGCCATCTCGCTGGCAGAGAAGAAGAGAAGTCCAAGAAAGTGACATACTGGCTGCCAAGGCGAAGGACAAAAGCTCTTCAGTGTGTGCTTACTACTTCCGGATGCCACGCCACTGGGGGGCTCTTCTCAAGCACTGTGGGGGACCAAAAAGAAAAAAAAAAAGTCACAAGGCTCCTAATCACTCCCTCCCCCTACCCCCCAAAGCGGCTTTTTGGGGGGTGTCCTTGATTTTGGTGTCTTGATCCAGCCCGCCAGACAAACACGCAGAAAGTGGGGGATTTAAAGGAAAATGCCTTCCAAAAAAGCACCTACTGCAATGGTCATGTCTGTCTGTCTGACTGTCTGACTGTCTGCATATGAAGCAAATTGGTTACCAGTGACTCCATTTTTGTTGAAATACGACACATTTATTATTCAAGAGAAAGTTGTCAGGACACTTGAAATTTCGTGGTGATGCCTTCAATACGGCGCACGGTGTTGAACGTTGAAAATCTCCCACTGAAAAGCTTCCACTAGAAGATCCGCAAAACGGGACACGGTAGTCAAGTGCATACTGCATGAGGCCTTCGATGTGGTGCTCGTGTCGAAGGGGTGAACAGGACCTACCTGATTGACATGTGGCACAATACTGGAGTCCTCCTTGAGCTGCTCCAGATGAGAAATCAGGAAGTTGCTGACCCCAATTGCCTGGCAGACCCCTGCAGAAAAAGACGAGGACAACAAAATGGTGTGGTATAGTGCATGGCTTTTCAACATTTCGGAAAATGTGCAATTGTGTGTACTTTGGACTCGAGCCCCCCCTCCCCTCAACCACACAAAAAAATACATCAGCATGCACACATCATAATAACATCGGCTATCCGCGATACGCACTTGTCATCATGCAGGTTGTTTACATTCGTCATGTGATGTGAGGCCAATCAGCTTCAGTCACATCTTACGCATTACAATTTATTTGAGAAATTCCAGTCTGGTTTCTGCACTGGTCATAGTACAGAAACGGCACTAATGCGGGTTATAAACGACATTCTGATATCCTCTGATAAAGGAAACTCCACTGTAATTATGCTGTTAGACTTAAGTGCAGCATTTGACACCATTGACCATTTGATTTTACTACACCTTTCATTTACATCAAATGAAGTTTCTCCAATGTTGTCTTTAATTAGTTGTGTTAGTGAATTAAAGGACTGAATGAATGAGAACTACTTGTCTCTAAACACAGATAAAACAGAGATGTTAATTGTTGGAGGGAATGACGCCGATCACAATAATATTCGGCCATCATTTAACTCAGTTGGAATCACCATTAATTTTACTGAATCAGCCCGAAATCTCTGAGTTCTCTTTGACTCTAGCATGTCATTTAAAGCACATAATACAAAGATGTCCAAATCATGTTTCTTCCATCTTAAAAATGCTAGGAAATTAAGGCGCTTTCTAAATAAACAGGATTCCGAGAAATTAATTCATACATTTATTTCTAGTAGGATTGACTACTGCAATGCGGTGTTCACTGGATGTTCAAACTGTTCTTTATTCAGCCTCCAGTTAATCCAAAATGCTGCTGCAAGAATTATTACAAGAACAAGAAAATACAAACACATAACTCCAGTCCTCACATCCTTACATTGGCTCCCGGTTAAGTTTAGAGCAGATTTCAAAATCCTCCTTTTAACATATAAAGCATTAAATGGCCGAGGTCCGGCTTACTTATCTGAACTTATCATGACTTACAAACCTGAGCGCACATTAAGATCTCAAGATGCCGGTATGCTTATGATTCCAAGAATTATTAAAATACAGTGGCTTGCAAAAGTATTCGGTCCCCATGAACTTTTCCACATTTTGTCACATTACAGCCACAAACATGAATCAATTTTATTGGAATTCCACGTGAAAGACCAATACAAAGTGGTGTACACTTGAGAAGTGGAACGAAAATCATACATGATTCCAAACATTTTTTACAAATAAATAACTGCAAAGTGGGGTGTGGCACGTGTTTTGTTTCTAGTGGCTGTGATTAGGCGATATTTTTAGCCAATCTGACTTTCTAAACCTTAGTTACACAGACGTATGACAATCATCAGAGATGTGCATTAAAAACAGTCATTTTCTTATTTTTTTAGTTTTATTGAATTTATTAAAATCACATAACATTCCATACGAGCAAGTCGAGTTTTACAAAACTAGGTTTGAAACTAATTAACCCCAACCGCAGCGTAGGGTCATTTTCACTTGAGATAAAAAAAAGCAATTCAAACGCTAAGCTAAGAAATAGGGTGGGCTCAATACTGGCACCACCTGATTAGCACAGTCCATAAGGGGCTGCTTCAGGGTGCCAAGCAGGTGGGCTTAGAGGCGCCTGCACGTACGCACATTTACAAAACGCGTGTACGGTAGGTTTTCGGTTTTTGAGTCTATGCCAGGTTTTATAAACGAGACCCCTGCTCCACTGTATCATTCCTTACTTCTCTCAGCCTTTGAGCAGAACACTGAGCACCCCAAAGCTGTAATCCCCTCCCTGGTGCAAGTCAGGGGTGATCAGGGGGTGTCAGGGTGCATTCACAGGCCACAGAGACACAAATAGCACGAAGCACACCGCAGGGGCCATATGACACGTGGTGGTGCCACAAGATGTCACGAGGAGCAGCTCTCTTGTTTGTAACCGAATCGAGCATTAAGTCTTCATACATAAAAAAAAACAAAAAGTGTGCAGAAGAAAAGCTGTCTGCTCCGCTGGCTCAGTCTTGGCAAGAAGAACTGGGAGCTGCAGAACATTCGGCAGGCTGCACTGTAATTAAAGCCACTCAAATTATAGGAGGGATCTCCATGGAGACCAAAGCAGGGCGGGTGCCACAGCAAAAAATAAGACAACCACCTCACATCTGGGAGGGCACGGAAACAAACTGGGGGGCCACTGGCTGAGCTGGGAGGTGCGAGGAATCAGTAGTGAGACCGGGAAGAATGGGCAGGTCGATGGCATTCTCAATGCCGCCCTGCCAAGGGAGCACTTTGGCGTACCCATGGGTGAGGCCTTAACTGACACAGACCCAGAGGGGCAGACACATCATGCCAAACGGGATTCATCCAATTCAGGCTTGTGGGAGTTATGGTGGAGATCGGGCTGTTATCCCTGACTCAAATGTGTGTTTTCTCTTTGTTTTTCTTTTTTGACGTTCAAATGTTACACTGGACAGGGAAGATTTAGCTTCTTGAACACTTCTGGCTGCATCTTATGGATTTTGGCAACCTGGTCATAAAACGTGCTTTTAAACAGTCCTATCCTATTTGTGTTATTTCCTCTCTTATTTTCAGTATACGCTGGCTGTGCTCCCCGTCTCAGAGAGGATGAAATTGAAGTAACCAACGTAGACCTCAGCTGTAATGTCTGCAGTGCACCATGCACCTCTGTTATGTGCCATTTGGTATGGGATTTGTAAAAGCAGTGATAATGTTTGTGATGTGCCATCTGTTGGAATGACAAATACAATGTATATGTCTCTGTTTTATTTCATTTGATATGGGATTTATAAAAGCTGTGTTAATGTTTGTGGTGTGCCATCTGTTGGAATGACAAATGCACCGTATATGTCTCTGTTATATGCCATTTGTTATTGGATTCATAAAAGGTGTGTTAATGCTTGAGGTGTGCCATCTGTTGGAATGATAAATGCAATGCATATGTTTCTGTTATAGGCCATTTGTTATGGGATTCGCAAAAGCAGTGTTAATGCTTGAGGTGTGCCATCTGTTGGAATGATAAATGCAATGCATATGTTTCTGTCAAATGCCATTTGTTACAGGATTAATAAAAGCAGTTTTAATGTTTGTGATACACCATCTGTTGAAATGACAGATACATGGCAAATGGATGGGCAAATACGAGATACACAGACACCTATTTGTAATAATAAAATACATTACTACAAATGATTGTGATCCACCATCTGTTGGAATGTTACAGACACAGCAACCAGATGAACACACAGACAGACACTAGTCCTTTTATTAAGGTGAACTGTTAAAAAAAAAAAAAAAAAGGAAAAAAAGAACATGATGAAGGATTGGGGACCAACTAGTACCTCATTTAATTTCGGAAAGTATTAAAAGTTGACAAGAAAAGTTCTATCTCAATTGGAGAGAAATTTTTTAATTTTTGAAATTTTAAAATGTCCAGTGATGGATAGCGCCTGTGAGTGGGTGCCCCAGCCAGGATTGGGCAAGTTCCCTTACCGGGATGGTAGGCTAACCTTTCAGAATGAAAAAAAGAAAAGAAGACGAGGATCATCCTGCTTCAGCCACGACATAAGTACGACATGCCAATATGGAAGTGGGTACGCTGGCATCCCTGCAGAGACAGGTTCAAGGACATGTAAGGACATGGGAAGACAACTTTTCAGGACTACATACTCCCCCCTCAAAGCACTAGATGGCAGCATTCCTGGGTCAAGATTCAGACAAGGACACCCACAGGGCATGCTGGGACCTGTAGTCCTGTGAGGCGGCCTTGTTGGGTTCCGTGGGGGCTGCCAGGGGGAGCTACCAGGATTAATGATTGGGGCTTCCATTTGAGCTGGAAGGGGTCCCAACAGCACTGCAAGTACACCCGCATCTAAGATAAAAGAAGCTACTCGACATCATCCAGGTGAGTCGGAATTGGGGATGGAGGAGTTTGAGAAGAACGAGAGAGAACCGTGTTGTGTTCTGACTACAAAGAAACCTCTTGTAATTGTGATGTTTTGTCTGGGGTGCTGCAACGCCCCCTAGTGGTCACACACCCATTGAAAAGCATTGTTGAATTGGGAAACTCGTCCATCTGAAAAGAGAGAAACCTTCTGTGTGGTGTCAATTCTCACCATCATTCTTTGGTTTGTAAAAATCCGTTTTTTTGTAAACATTTTCTTCTGGTCTCGACTCGCACTTGTGGTTTTGTTTTCTGAACTGGCTTCTGTAACAGTGTGACAGTATTCCCTGGTTTCATGACTCTTTTTGGCTTTTGCCTTTATCTTTTCTCCTGGTTACTTTCCAAATAGCAGAATCAGAGTTGGCAGTGGGGTTGTACGGGCACACAAGCGGTACGAACATCAAGCAAAGGCACTTCCTTCCAACCCAACACTGCCATACACAAAATAACAAAGGGCAGATGATGGCTGCTTGACAATCCTCACAGTGCAAACCCCCCAACCAACCTGACAAAAGGCGCAGACGGCCCACCCACCTAACAGTTCAAAACAATTGAGAAGCTAAAAAACCAATATGAAGGAAACAAGGAACAAACCCTCGTAGTAATTGTCTCACTTCTGGACCTTTAACAATGGTGTTGTCTGCTGAGAGAGTTAGGGTTAAGACAATTCGTACACACAGGTGACAGCTAAAGAGTCCTAGTGACTGCAATTCTACCGCCACTCCATGGGTTGGCGCTGTGTCCTAATGCCTCGCTCTCTTCCTCCTGTTGGAGACCGGCTGATTGACAGCCATGACACCTCTGACATCACTTCTGCTGTTTGTCCACCTGGACCCGCCTCTTCCTGTCAGAAGGGCCCGAAACTAGAAGTTCCGCCATCTTGGGGCAGTTCTGTCTTGAACTTGCGTCTGTGGAGACGACTCCGCAATGTTTGGCGTTTTTTTTCAATCTGGCTGCCTCCAAATATACAGGGTGGCCATCTTGGCACCCCAACTCTTTATCGTTGTCCTCTCTTTCTGTTACACCCGCCTTTGATGGATTTTTGCTGTTTGACTACCTATTTAGGGATGTGATGAGATGTTAAACTTCATAGTATAACTTTTATGGGTTATTATTATTATTATCTCTATATATATAAAATCTAATGTCTGTCTGTCTGTCTGTCCGCTTTTCACAAGAGAACTGCTTAACAGATTTAGGTCGGTTTTTTTCTAGAATTTTCTTGAACATTCCCATTGATTTTGCAATTTCTCTCATTGCGCTATCATAGTTCACTTGCGGTACCGATTTATTAGCGTGAATCTGAGAGACACACAGCGGGCCGAGGCCCTCCTCACTCAC
The DNA here is from genome assembly GCA_026402145.1 of Polypterus bichir lapradei. Lineage (NCBI taxonomy): Eukaryota > Metazoa > Chordata > Cladistia > Polypteriformes > Polypteridae > Polypterus > Polypterus bichir. Next base: position 3,136,425 of record JANRMT010062855.1, read on the forward strand.
ACTCCAGCCTCGAGGCGTTGCTTACCTCCAATAGCTAGCGAACGAGAGAACTACTTAACGGATTTAGATCTTTTTTTTTTTTCTAGAATTTGCTTGAACATTCCGGTTGATTTTGCGACTTCTCTCATCACACTAAATATCACAGTTCGCTTGCAGGAGCGATACATCTGCGCTAATCCGAGAGAGAGGCTGCGGGCTGAGGGGAGTGGGAGGCGTGACGTCAGGAGTGGGGGGGCCAGGTGGGGCCCTCCTCAATGTCCTGTTTCACTACTACATGGGCGGAGCCAGGAGGATGGCTACTTTCAAATATATTACATGGCCAAAAGTCAGTGGACACCCCCCTACCTCCAGATGACCGAGTTCAGATATTTCATTGTTAACGGGTGCATCAAGTCAAACTCACAGCCATGCAATCTCCATTGACAAACCTTGAGTCACATCGAAGAGCTCAGGGACAATAAACGCGGCACTGTCATAGGATGCCACCTGTGCCACCAGCTGTGCCCCGCTCAACTGTAAGTGCTGTTATATTGTGAAGTGGAAGCTTCGAGTAGCAGCAACAGCTCAGTCATGCAAACTCTCATCGCCCCACCAACATCAAGCAAAGGCACTTCCTACCAACCCAACACTGGCATACATGAAATAACAAGGGGCAGATGATGGCCGCTGAACACCAGTGCAAGTCCTTGACAACCCCAATGGTGCAAACCCCCAACCAACCTGACAAAAGGCCCAGACGGTGTTCAGTTCAAAAACGCTCCCCCCTCACACATCACTGCATTGTTTCATCTACCCTTCCCTTCACCCCAGACTGGTCCAGCAGTGCGGGGCACCACAGTTGGCGCTGATACATACCCTCATCATACAGCTCCTCCATCGCCCTCCACGTTTCAGCTCGTATCTCTCGGCTGGACTTAGTCGGTGACCGTCCGTCTGGCCAGTGGATCAGGTACAGATCTGAGAAGAACAAGAAGAGTCCGGAGGTGAGTCTAGTGGAGCAGCCGCTCAGATCATCAGATGTCTTGGGACCCATCTTTACTGGCTGACTGAGTAGATGACAACATGCAAGCGTCTGAGGGAGCTCAGGCCCCAGAAACTGGAGTTACCAGCATGTAGCTACAGCACAGGAAGGAAGCACAACTCTAAAACCCCTAAGCGAGTCGTCTTTAGGGTCAAATGTTACCGGACCTCTCCAGCCTAAGTTCCATTTAGCAGGAGAGGGCAACAATTGATGATCGAGATCTTCTGGTACGACTCAACTGTCCAACAAAGATCTTCTGCAGTTTTTGATGGGTTCTCCTTATTGTGGAGTGGAGTGGTGGCTCTGAGGGTAGTGATCTGCACCAGTTTGAATCAGTAACTCTACTCTGTTGGGGTCTTGAGTAAGCCCCTTAAAACCTGCAATTTCTTTGTTGTGGGTGTGACGTTAATCTGGATCAGCCCTGCAAGGAGGTCCTCCGACTTACAGGGAAAACTCAGGGGTTTGGTGGCAGGACTGTCACCTCAGCTACTATAAAAAAAAAAAAAAAAATCCCCCCACTGTTCCAGGGTGGTGCTGAGGTGTCACCCGTTATACTCGGGTACAGATCCAGGGGGTTCATCATGTGGTGGGTGAGGCAACACGCTATCAGTGCATGCTCCCAACCCCTCTCTTTTGTAACCAAATCTACAGGGCCAGTCAGTCAGTCAGCCCACGGAGCAATGACTCCTCAGTCACCCATGTGAATTTCCCCTTGGGATTAATAAAGTATCTATCTATCTATCAAACTCACAGAGCGGGCCCACCTAGTGCTCAAGCCTGTCAAAATGGCCTCTCCACTGTGGTGTCGCTCAGAAGGGGGGATTCCAAACGGCCAATGCAAGCAACATCTGCACAACAACCGCGTGTTGGGAAAGTTCATGAGACGCGTTTCCTGCCCAAGACCCCCATGTGCAATGCCATGTATCGGCCTGAGTGGCGTAAAGCTGTTTACATTTCTGCATCGGCTCTTTGATTTTCAGATTTTTTTTAAATGGAAACGCCTTCTTAGCTTATCCCTTTTGACTGTCATCTTCCCTTTGGCTTGGTCACCCCCTTTGGTTTTCCTCCACTCCAATGTTTGTGTTTTTGTTCTCCTTTTTTATTTCCTAATAACAAACTGAATGCTTACATCAGGAGTTTAGTGAATGCACACAGCAAAGGCACTTCATAATGGCGGTGGTATGGAAACACACAAGAAGAGCAGACACAAACCGCTCTGTGGGCCCACCACGCTCTTGTCCTCGTTATTAATGCTCCAGTCCTTCAATCCTGGGGGGGCCGCGGTGGTTGCAGCTTTTCATTCTAACAGTTGTGGAAAACACAGAGCAAACAGAGAAAGGTTTGGGGCGGGGGTCCACCCCGTATATTGTTGACAGAAAACAAAAATGATTGCAACTGAGTAACCATTAAAGACGGAGTCACAATTAGTGACTGATCACGAGGTTGGGGTGCTCGGGGTTTATAGGTGCAGGACGGGAAAGGGTGGGGTCCTCAGGCGGTGAAGGAGGTCTGCAGGAGGGCGTGTCGAAGCACTGGAAAGTGGGTGGGGTCTTTCCTTCTGGTGGTCTGTGGAAGAGGGAGAAAAGGCATTTGTACCGTCCGTCGACCTGTTGCCCCCAGTTGAGCCCTTGGACTGCGTGTGTGACACCCTCTCCTAATCAGTGACCATGCCATCTTTTGCCTTCATTTTAATAGACCTGCTGTTAACAGCGCAGACCCCTTTATTGTTTTATTTTCCCACCTTAATTAGCGGCCAGACAATAATGGGATAACAAAACAGTTAAAAGAGAACCTTACACTTCTTTTCCGTAATTTACTGCAGCCAGGGGGTCCGGCAAAGGTGTATCTTTATTCTTCATGGCGTTCCTGTAGAGTCGCGTGTGCAGCCACTCATGCACCACCTGCGGCCCCTCTTCATCTCACCTGAAAGTCTTTCTGTACCTCGCCTCTTCTCTTTAAACCGCAAGACAAGGATTATATTTTTATATTAAAGAACCATCAACTACAAATCTGATCAAATTAAAAATACATTGAAAAATTATTACAAAAGTAAAGTTGAATAAATTGGACTCTGCAGCTGCATGAATAAAATGTAAAGTACCACTTCTGGTTAGCAGGAATAGCCCAAAAGTTGATAGGAATCTACGTTTTGTACCCAATACTTGGTTGACGAAGTGAAAGCGTACTCAAGCTATCGTGTTTACACACACACACACTGTGGTGGACGGCCGGTGCCCATGCCTAGCTGGGACGCCCCTTCTGTATATGGTCCAGGGGAACAGACATGGACTGCACAATACCTCCCTAGGGTGCCCAGGGGTTGCAGCGGTGCCTTGGACTCCCGCAGGGCTTCATGGGAGTTGGAGTTGGTTAAAGCCCTGTTCAGATCCGAGGATGCCACCAGGGGGTGCTGCAACAACTCCAGAGCCCTCTTGGGCAGGTTTTCTGCCGCTCCCGGAAGTAGGTCAACAAGCACCTGGAGCCCTTCCGCGGGTGTTATAAAAAGAGCCAGCAGTGGTCACTCCAGGAGCCAGAGTCAGGAGGAGGGAGACAAAGCTGCCACAGAGGAGTGGAGTGGAGGAAACAAAAAGAATTTATTTTCTGTTGTGCCTGCGGGACACGGGGAAGACATGGCCCCCAGGCGAAGAAAATAAAAGTTTATTTATTTTTATAAATGTGCCTCCGGTATCAGTCTGTGTCGGGTCCGGCGCCGATATAGCGCCTTTGTCACAACACACACAGACAGACAGACACACAGACATAGTTCCAAAAAATGGTATTTTTGGACTCAGGGAGGACTAAAACGTCAGATTTCATCCCAATCTCGAGGTCGAATTTTTGGACGATTACAATACTCTCTCTATACTTCGTAAACAAGAAAGTAAAAAGTGACAGTTGTGGAAATGGCTGCAGAAGGAGACCACCACCGGGTTTCATTAACAACAGGAATCAAATTGTAATGAAGAAACTGGGTGGACTTAGCGGGTCGCCTGCTGGCTCGCGTCACGTCTCGTTTTTTGGTTGGCTACCATTTATGGGGGAATAAAAAAAGAAGCAAATTCAGAGGACGGAGTCTTTAAAACAAACAAACAAACAAACAAAGGAAGTAAAAATGAAGTTGATGAACAGCAGAAATCGGACCCTGATTTAAGAATGTGGCAGAAAGGGAAACCTGCAGTCACAGAGGCCCATCTGGGATCAGAGACAGACACCCCTGTTCTAGTTTAATAGGTGTGGTGTCATGCGGCAGGGCAGGAGGGGACAGGTGGGCATAGGTGGGCATGGCTTTCAATCAGCTCGTCGCACACTCCACTGTGCCACGAGGAGGTGAACTCGGCTCATTTCACTAGCATGGAATCCACCCTGTGAATTTCATCCTTCGATTTCGGTGATGCCGAGTGGTTTGCTTATTTTAGGTGGGTCATGGCCTAAGCCATCACAGGCACAACAGCTAGGATTATGTGGGGCCTTACTGCCAGTGTCACCTAAAAGCCCACGCTCTTCTCTATTTATTTATTTTTGTTTTGTGTGTGTTTATCCCGCCTCTTCCTTTCACTTCACCCTCTTATCTGACACCAGCATGCTCCCAAGTCCCAGTACAACAATGTGAAATGGGAGCACATAAACGGCGGAAGCGGCACCCAGGCCCTCTCGGCGCACTCTGACAAGTGACTGTTTGCACAGCTGCCCCACTAACCCCCCCCCCCCCAACCCCAGTCTAAATCACAACTTCCTCACACTTCCCATTCCACTTACATCACATCCTGGACACAGAGTCCTACTCGTTTCTAAATGTGGCTCCCCTGACATCACTTTTTTTTTTTTTTTGTTCTGGGACCACTGTGCTCCTCCAATCTGGCCACACCTCCGCCAGCTCTCCGAGGGGACGTCAACTCCTGGGACTCAACCTCAATTCCTGGGGCAGGTGGCATTTAGTAGAACAGGGAATGAGAAAGTCAAATGAGCGAGGGCAGGATGCCCACCAGCACCTCTGACAATAGGACCCCAGCAGGGAACCCCCCCCCCCGAGTGCAGCGGCTGAAGGAAAGACAAGAAGAAAAGGACAATAGGACCGTCCTCTTAAGACAGCAAGAAACCTGGCCTGAACCGGGCTGTAGTAACAGTTACAGCAGGGGGGGGGGTTGAGAAAATCTCTTGGCAATAAGCTCATCTCAAGATTTTCTTTTTTAATAGAGAGAAATACACAAGCTGTGTAAGGAAATGCTGAATTAAAGCCTGGGGTCCTAGAAACTATTGAAATTATCAGGAAATACATTTAAATGTAGAGATGTCAGGTAATTGAAAGGAACCATGCTGGGCATCTCTCTCCTAGGAGGATTCGTTTTGCTGATGTACTCGCCTCGCTTGTGTATATATGCAGCGAAGCACCTTTTGTCTTTCTTCTGACGTTTCATTTTACTGACATGCTGGCCTCGCTTCTGCTTCGGCTAAGCGAGTTTGTTTCCTCAGAGGCGGAGCCCTAACCCCGACTCCACCTCTCACTTCTGGGCCGGACAGACACACACACTTCCACACGTAGACGTTTATATATGACATATATATATATATATATATTATATATATATATATACATATACATATATATTATATATATACATACATACATACATACATACATACATACATACACACACACACACACACACACACACATATTATATATATATATATATATACTCAGCAAAAAAAGAAACGTCCCCTGTCTTTCAACTGTTTTTACTTTCAGTAGACTTAATGTGTAAATATTTGTATGAACACTAAATGAGTCAACACCATAAGACATAAACTAAAAATGTTTCACAATGTGTCCCTGAATGAAGGGAGGCTCAAAATCAAAAGTACCAGTCAGTATCTGGTGTGGCCACCAGCTGCTTGAAGTACTGCAGTGCATCTCCTCCTCATGGACTGGACCAGATTTGTCAGTTCTTGCTGTGAGATGTTACCCCACTCTTCCACCAAGGCACCTGCAAGTTCCTGGACATTTCTGGGGGGAATGGCCCTAGCCCTCACCCTGCGATCCAACAGGTCCCAGACGTGCTCAATGGGATTGAGATCTGGGCTCTTCGCTGGCCATGGCAGAACACTGACATTGCTGTCATGCAGAAACTCACGCACTTTTTGCCACTCCTGTCTGGTCCAGCGAAGGTGGGTTTGTGCCCATAGGCGGCGTTGTTGCTGGTGATGTCTGGTAAGGACCTGCCTTACAACAGGCCTGCAAGCCCTCAGTCCAGCCTCTCTCAGCCTATTGCGGACAGTCTGAGCACTGATGGAGGGATTGTGTGTTCCTGGTGTGACTCGGGCAGTTGTTGTGGCCATCCTGTACCTGTCACGCAGGTGTGATATTCGGATGTACCGATCCTGTGCAGGTGTTGTTACACGTGGTCTTCCACTGCGAGGATGATCAGCTGTCCTTCCTGTCTCCCTGTAGCGCTGTCTTAGGCGTCTCACAGTGCGGACATGGCAATTTATTGCCCTAGCCACATCAGCAGTCCTCATGCCTCCCTGCAGCATGCCTAATGCACGTTCACGCAGATGAGCAGGGACCCTGGGCATCTTTCTTTGGGTGTTTTTCACAGTCGGTAGACAAGTCTCTTTAGTGTCCTGCGTTTTTAGAACTGTGACCTTAAATGC
>JANRMT010062855.1:3164173-3187396 GCA_026402145.1 Polypterus bichir lapradei
CTTGAACCTGTCCCAGTCATTCAATACATAAGACACAATGTTCCTCCGGATATCAAGAGTGAGCCTGATATGGCCGTGCAATATGTAACAAAGAGAATGGAAAAGGCAGGTGCCATCTCCGGGCATGGAAACCACTTGGTAAGTGACAGTTCTTTGATCGATGGTGATCACCTCGATAGACATGTTAATGGGGGTACGGTTGGAATGATAAAGGAAATGGGTACCTGAACAATGTAAAGTAAGTCTAAAATACCTACACAATAACTATAATCGTAATAAATGAACAATAAAACAGCGGAGAAGCCGTGGATTAAATAAAAAGGCTGTAGTTATCAGCAGGGAGACGTGAATACCGTGGCGAAGCAAGGAAGGGAATGTAGAGACTGGAGCGACAGATGGCCTTATATAGGCAGGCAGCCAACAACGTGGGAGGCGTTGGGATGGGGGACCCAACGCCGCCTCACACGGTGACCGAGCTGCAGGCTATGGACATATATATGTACTTAAGTAGGATTCAGTTAGCGTTGGGAACCCGTGTACCAAATTTCTTGAAGATGGGCCCATAAGTAACAAAGACCGTTGAAAAGTTCAATATGACGGCCGACAGTGGCATCATATCACTGAAATAAGTACCAAATTTCAGCCTTCTACCTACACGGGAAGTTGGAGAATTAGTGACGTTGGAAAGTTCAATATGGCAGCTGACAATGGCGTCACACCACTGAAATAAGTACGTACATTGGTTTCGTTTAACGCAGGGAAGCCACCTACCAAATTTCGTTAAGATGGGGCCATGAATAAGAAAGTTCAAGATGGCGGACGCTGTTGATTGTTATGACCGTTACGCGTAGAATTTCGAAATGAAACCTGCTTAACTTTTGTAAGTAAGCTGGAAGGAATGAGCCTGCCAAATTTCAGCGTTCTACCTACACGGGAAGTTGGAGAATTAGTGATGTTTGGAAAATTCAATATGGCGGCCGACAGTGGTGTCATTCCACCGAAATAAGTACGTACATCGGTTTTGGTTAGCGCAGGGAAGCCGCCTACCAAATTTCGTGAAGATGGGGCCATAAATATGAAAGTTCAACATAGCGGACGTTGTTGACCGTTATCGACCGTTGTGTGTAGAATTTCGAAATGAAACCTGCTTAACTTTTGTAAGTAAGCTGTAAGGAATGAGCCTGCCAAATTTCAGCGTTCTACCTACACGGGAAGTTGGAGAATTAGTGATGTTTGGAAAATTCAATATGGCGGCCGACAGTGGCGTCATACCACCGAAATAAGTACGTACATCGCTTTTGGTTAGCGCAGGGAAGCCACCTACCAAATTTCGTGAAGATGGGGTCAGCCTTCTACCTACACAGGAAGTTGGAAAATTAGTGACGTTGGAAAGTTCAATATGGCGGCCGACAGTGGCGTCATACTATTGAAATAAGTACATACATCGGTTTCGGTTAGCACAGGGAAGCCGCCTACTAAATTTTGTGAAGATGGTGCCATAAATAAGAAAGTTCAACATGGCGGACTTTGTCGAACGTTATCGACCGTTATGACCGTTACGTGTAGAATTTCGAAATGAAACCTGCTTAACTTTTGTAAGTGAGCTGTAAGGAATAAGCCTGCCAAATTTCAGCCTTCTATCTACACGGGAAGTTGGAGAATTAGTGATGAGTCAGTCAGTCAGTCAGTCAGTCAGTCAGTCAGTGAGTGAGTGAGTGAGTGAGTGAGTGAGTGAGTGAGTGAGGGCTTTGCCTTTTATTAGTATAGATTATAGTACATAACTTTTCCCCACCTTCCCTTCTACATCTATAACCTCAGGCAAATAGGTGTAGTAAAAGACAAGCAGGAGTTTAGTTACAATTTAAATAATGTATTATTGGTAATATTCATAAGTACAGTGGTACCTCGGTATACTTACGCTTTGGAATAAATCCAACTTGGTATACATCCTGTTTGGACGTGAAAAATTTTGCTTGGCATACGACCTTTGTTTGGAATACGACTTGCGTGCTAGAACACAGTGCGCTACCCTAGTTTACCTCTCTCGAGACAAAGCCACTACTGCCCACAGTCAGTATGCCAGTTGCTAGCATTCAGTGAACAACCCACGCTATAACTCTATGTGAATTTTCGCGTGATTTTGTGGTTTTTTTGCGTAAATTTGAATTGATTGTTGAAAAATATGAAGGTGGCATGTGTATCATGCTGCATACCGCATGCCGAGAATGACAGTATCTACAATTGTGAAAAACAAAGACATTATTAAAAAGTAAAGTGAGGTTAAATTTTCATTTATTTCATCTAATTGCTTTTGTATTTATGTATTTTACTATTAAGCAGTGTTTAAATTATTTTATACAACCCCATCAATGTATAATATGCCAATAACAATAGGAGTTTTTTTCATGGGAACAGATTAGTCATCCATTCATCCATTATCCAACCCGCTATATCCTAACTACAGGGTCATGGGGGTCTGCTGGAGCCAAGCCTAGCCAACACAAGGCACAAGGCAGGAAACAAACCCCGGGCAAGGCGCCAGTCCACCGCAGATGGATTAATCATTTTCCCTTTATTTCTTATGGGAAAAATTCCTTTGGTATACGTCCTGTTTGGTATAAGTCAAAGGATTTGGAACAGATTAAGGATGTACACCGAGGTACCACTGTAATAATAATATGCAAAGTACATTTGAATATTGGCAACCATACAACCTGATAAATGGTGATATGTAGTTTCAGGTGGCACACAGACTTGTTTGTTACTTAAAATGTCTCTAGTTAAGGCATCATTTGTGGTCAGCTTTCTTTAGAACAGGCCGCATGCCTGTCTCAATATGGCTGCTGAGCTGTGCTCTCCATTGTGTTGCCCTTTCAGTTCATCAGTTTGGTAAGAGAGCGAGATGTTCCTTCAACAGATGTTAGTAAGAGACAGAGTGAGGTTAACCAAGCAAATTTTATAGATGTTCTGTCCAACCCCTACAGCCAATAGGTCATTGTGGTACTTAAAGGCTTCTGATACAAGTCAATTCCAAACAGCCATACTTTAGTCCAATGGGGTGATAGAACATCTTAACACCTGCCAGCCCCAAAACCATTTGTTGAGGTAAAGCTTGGCAGAAAGGCAACCTGGCTTTGTGTGGGGGATGAGAGAGTGACTCTACAAGAGAAACATTTGCTTCAAGCACTTCCTCCAACTCTTTTGTAAAATTCACTTTCCTGACTTAGTTTTGCCTAAATTACAAATAAAGACATACAAAATATTTATCAACTTATATGCAAAATCTCACATCACAACAACAGCTCTTCTACCGATTTGAATTTCCAGACATAAATGTCAAAATTCACATTCTGGAGCCTCAAAAACCTCAGAAATGTGAAAAATGTGTTAAGATGTAAAACGTGAACAACCAGAGAAGCCAAAACGAGAAGAAGCAAAAATCGACAGATTCAGAAGCAGGTCGAAAGCGCAAACATCACACAAAATTCTAATGTAGAGGCCTACTTGGGAATAAAGCTAACCATCGGTAGGAAGATCAGGAGGGTTTTTACATATTCACCAAGGGATAATATAACGTGTGAACATTACGACGTCCATAATCTGACTTCCGTTACATCATCAAAGCAACAATTGTGATCATGTGACATTTAAAATAGTGTCATGTAAAGAAAGGAAAACTAAAACCCAATTTGGATGAGATTTGTTTTACTCCAGGAGATGAGGTAAAGTAATTATTACCGGAGGACCTCTGTAATTTTCGTCCTGTTCGAGTTCGAGTAACTTTTTAGGGAATGCGCGTTCACGTCTTACTTTGGAATCAGAGTCTAAACTTGGGTTTATTTTTTTACAGACTTTTTACTTTCTCATATATGTAGTATAGGGAGAGTATTGTAATTGTCTAAAAAATTACATTTTGAGATTTTGATTAATCTCAACGTTTTAGACCTCCCCAAGTCCGAAAATACAATTTTTGGAATTATATCTGTGTGCGCGTGTGTGTGTAAACACAATAACCAGAGTACGCTTTCACTTTGGTCAACCAAATTCTGCATACAAGTATTAGGTACAACACGTCAATTTCTATCGGTTAACCGGAAGTGGTACTTTACCTTTTATTCATTCAACAGCAGAGTCCGATTTTCTCAACTTTACTTTTATATTAATTGTTCAATATATTATTAACTAGCAAAACACCCGCGCTTTGCAGCGGAGAAGTAGTGTGTTAAAGAAGTTATGAAAAAGAAAAGGAAACATTTTAATAATAACGTAACATGATTGTCAATGTAATTGTTTTGTCACTTTTATGAGTGTTGCTGTCATCAAGGATTTGATTATCATTATTTCTTTCAATCAGGTTCGTATTTGGAGGACGTGTTGTGTTCAAGCTACATTCCATGTTTGTCAACCGTTGTAAAGATAACAGGTTTCATTTATCGAAGTGTTCACTACCCAAATCGGTACTCGTGAATCTAAGATGTTTAACAGGCATTAAGTTGAGGATTTGCCTGCGAATATTTTGCAGCAGCATGTCTTTGAACTTGTGGAATTGCCTGCGAGTATTTAGCGGAAGCGTGTCTATGAACTTGTGGATCTGCCTGCGAGTATTTAGCGGAAGCGTGTCTATTAACGTGTGGATTTTTCTGCGAGTATTTGGCGGCAGCGTCATGAAGTTGTTTCTGTCTAGCTGCATCAGAAAATGTACCACGACGTCTGACACGCCTCCTTTTTACTGTTTTCTCACAGCTTGGATTGCTGCTGTCATAATCGGTTTGAGTTTCATGGTTTGTTTCAATTACGTTAGTATTTGCAGGACTTGTGTTGAAGTGACATTCGGCATCTGTCAAGCGTTGTAAGCATACAACCGGCTTCATCGATAACTTCGCATCCAGCTTTTGAGAGTTTAAACATTCATAAACATCAAAGTGTCCACTACTCAAATCGTCACCTGTGAATCTAAGATGTTTAAGAGGCATTGGCGGTTGTCCAAAGGTGTAAAATATTTGGCAATTTCGGTACACTTGAAAGCGACAACCGAACAATTCAGCGGCAGCCATCAACTCACATGCAGAAGCATAGGTGAAGGGCTTAAGCATTTCACTCTTCTAGTGCTCCTGTGTAGTATAATTATCTCCTGTACCGTCATCAGTCCACACCTTGAACCTGTCCCAGTCATTCAATACATAACACACAATGTTCCTCCGGATATCAAGATTGAGCCTGATATGGCCGTGCAATATGTAACACAGAGAATGGAAAAGGCAGGCGGCATCTCCGGGCATGGAAACTACACGGTAAGTGACAGTTCTTTGATCGATGGTGATCACCTCGATAGACATGTTAATGGGGGTACAGTTGGAACGTTAAAAGAAATGGGTACCTGAACAGTAAACTAAGTCTAAAATAGCTACACAATAACTATAAGCGTAATAAACGAACAATAAAACAGCGGAGAAGCCGTGGATTAAATAAAAAGGCTGCAGTTATCAGCAAGGAGACATGAATACCGTGGCGAAGCAAGGAAGCGAATGAACAAACCGGAGTGATGGACGGCCTTATATGGGCAGGCAGCCAATTACGTGGGAGGCATAGGGATGGGGGACGCAACTCCGCCTCACACGGCGACTGAGCTGCAGGCTATGGACGTATATATGTACGTAAGTAGGATTCAGTTATGACCGTTACGTGTAGAATTTTGAAATGAAACCTGCCCAACTTTTATAAGTAACCTGTAAGGAATGAGCCTGCCAAATTTCAGTCTTCTACCTACACGGGAAGTTGGAGAATTAGTAATAAGTTAGTCAGTGAGGGCTTTGCCTTTTATTAGTATAGATTTGAGTTGTTGTTGATGGTTCTTTAATTTACATAATAGAAAAATATAATCATTGTCTTGCGGTTTACGCCTTAAAAATCCATCCCCATATCCGAGAATACGAGAAAGTCGACGGGAGACCACTCCCAACTTTTTTATAGAAGGTAAAAGGCTCCATAATCTTTATCGAGACATGAACTGTAAACCGTTACAAACGTGAGCGATTCACACATGACAGAAATTATTACCGGGGGACTTCTGTAATTTTCGTCCTGTTCCGAGTTTTTTAGGGAATTCACGTTCACGTCTTACTTTGGAATCAGAGTCTTAACTTGGGTTTATTGCGGTGGGCTGGCGCCCTGCCCAGGGTTTGTTTTCTGCCTTGCGCCCTGTGTTGGCTGGGATTAGCTTCAGTAGACCCTTGTGACCCTGTAGTTAGGATATAGCAGGTTGGATAATGGATGGATGGAACTTGGGTTTATTTTTTACAGACTTTTTACCTTCTCGTATATGTAGTATAGGGAGAGTATTGTAATTGTCCAAAAAAATTCCATTTTGAGATTTTGATTAATCTCAATGTTTTAGACCTCCCCGAGTCCGAAAATACCATTTTAGGAATTATGTCAATGTGTGTAAACACGAAAACCTGAGTATGCTTTCACTTTGGTCAACTAAATTCTGCATACAAGTATTAGGTACAACACGTAGATTTGTATTGGTTAACTGGAAGTGGTACTTTACCTTTAATTCATGCAGCAGCAGAGTCTGATTGTCTCAACTTTACTTTTATATTAATTGTTCAATATATTATTAATCTGATTTGTTGCTGATGATTCCTTAATGTACATAACAGAAAAACATAACCATTGTCTTGCGGTTTACTCCTTAAAAATCCATCCCTATATCCGAGAAAGTCGAGGGGAGACCACTCCCGACTTTTTTATAGAAGGAAAAATGGATCCGTAATCTTTACCGAGACATGAACACGCAGTCTGTAAACAGTTACAAACGTGAGCAATTCGTACACAACAGAAATTACTACCGGAGGACTTCTGTAATTACTTCACCCCATACTTCTGGTGTAAAACTAATTCCGTCCAAATAGGGTTTTCTCCTGCGCAAATCTCTGGCAAAAATTACCGCTGTGTGGTGAGGTGACTTTGCAGAAATCTGTCCTGAAAGCTTATTCCGTATGAATAAAGCTTTTAGACGTAAACAAAAACTTACTTTTAGTAGAAGTTAACTTACAGTATAAAACGTGAAAGTGATAATCAAAATGGAATCCTCACAATTAAAACCCTCAAAATAAAACATATAAACGAATGTTAGTACTACAGTGCCTTGTGCCCTGTGCCCTTGAAGCAATCCTGGCTAAACACAACCCGTGTTCTTCAACCTTCTACAGATCAACACATTCCACGTGTTTTTTGTACCTGCAGACTTGTGTCCGTCTAACGTCCTGTCACATTAAACGACTTTTCCATCGATTTTCAGTCGTAGCCTTTATTTACACAATCAGAGGCAGTCATGATGTGCTTTTGCGACCAGCAGTCGTGTCGTCAGACATACCCAGTGACTTAGTCCAACTAGTCTGTAACTTGCTCTGAAATGATTTTGCCTCTAACCTCAGAGGGGGGCTTTGTGTGCACGAGAGCTGACAGCCCATAAATGCTCATCTAGAAGAGTAGAATGCATATAAAGTGCCGACAAGGAATAAGGAACACAGGAGTTTTGGATCTCACAGACAGAGGAAAACCGTATTTCACATACCATAATACAGGCTGAGCCAAAATGAAGTACCAAATTTCTCGAAGAAGAGGCAGCCGAGTGGGTTGGGGTGGGTAGGGGTCCTCTGATAGGACAACATCTTGTAGTTTTCAGTTGGCAACATGCCTTGGTCTGGTGTGCAGTGTGCTTTCGCGGTCGAAGCGTTCTTCAAAAATAACGAATCCGTCATCACTACACAACGCGCCTTCTGAATGCACTTCAGCATTTCTAATGGTGACGTACCAAATCAGAGGGTGGCTAAATTTAGACAGACGGGTATAACATTGAACAGAAATATCTCCAGGCCGTCCTTGAATGCCTGAAAACATACAAGCTGTAAGCTTATCAATTCTTTAGTTTCCTTGATGTTCAGCGCCCTTCTGCCTTCGGCATTACCAACACGTTTTTGAGGAGGATTCTGCATGAGGATCGTAATTTCTATCCATACAAAATGATGGGAGGGCAGGAACTCTCTGAGAGAGACTGGGATAGCCATCAAGAGTTGTGTGCCAACATTCTGCAAACCGTTCATCGAGATGCCATTGTCACGTCCAGCCACCACTTCCATTTGAATGGTTGCGTAAATAAGCAAAACTTTGGCTATTGGGCTGAAACCAACCCTCGTTAACTTCATCAGAGACCCCTGCACAGTGAGTGGGTTACAGTTTGGTGCACTGTTGCAGAATTTGGCGTTGTAGACCCTTACTTTTTTGAGGATGGGGGAGCAACGGTCACCGTCACTTCAGAATGTTACATTGAAATGCTAGAGAACTGGAAGAAATAGATGTGGTGGATGCCTGGTGTCAACAGGAGGTAGCAACAGCTCATATGGCATGGGGATCCATACAAGTTTTCCGGGGAAGCTGATCTCCCTGCGTGCGGCGATGTTGGGTGGCCTTCACGTTTGCCTGATCTCACTCCGTGTGATTTCTTCTCAAGTCGAAGGTCTACACACACGGACCTCAAAACCTTGAAGCACTCAAGGATGCTACTTGCCACGAAATCGGTGAACGAGTCATGTGTGCGTTCAGGAATCGTCTCGAAGAGCGTATCGCTAATGATGGCCACCACCTTGACGACAACATTTTTAAAACATAGGGGAAAAAAATTGAATTTGTAAACCCTTTTCTTGTGTCGTAATAAATGTATTTTTATCCGGTAGTGTTTTTTGTAGAATAAACGTTTGAAATGTGGGACTTCTTTTTGGCTCACCCTGTAAAATGGAAAAAAGTGAAATAAAAGAGCAGAGATTGAGGCAGAAGTCGCCGTACCGGTTAACCCTTCGTACAGCACATGCTCCATCAGGCAGCACGCTATTGGCGGTTAGAGAACGGGGCAAGCAAAACTGTGCTGGAAAGACACCACTCAGTCGTTAAATTCTCCAAACTGTCACAGTCCAGTGATGAGATTAGTAACAGCAGGCGGTAAGTCTGACATACCCCACGACTAGAAGTCACACAGTATGACAACCAAGCTCCCCTTTTAACCAGTTCGGACCAGTTATGTGTCAAGCAAGCCTTTATTATAGACGTACTGAAGACTTACAGTGTATAGTTTTCTGTTGTCACACACATGCGAGCAGGAGTCAACTAAAGGGCCTGAATAATGGCAATTCCACGTCCGACCAGTGGGTGGCGGGGTGCACCAACTGTCTTTCTCAATCCCTTGCAGACCATTCTCGGGAAATCCCATAGGGTTCTGATGCCTGTGATGACGTCACCTCTACTTTCGGTGATAATGCCACTTTTGGTCCTGCCTGTGATGATGTCACTTCCACTTCCGGCCCCGATGACATCACTTCCTACACTGGCTTTTAAAGCCGCCATCTTGAATCAATATGACAGTTCTGTTTTGGACTCAGTCAAGTGAACAACTCACAACCTTTAAAAATACATTTTTGCTGCCAAGGCACATTATACGGGTGGCTGCTCCAAACCTTTATGATGTCTAAGTGTTGATCTTGTCACACTGTTAAAAACCTTAAACATTTTCTTTAGTACATCAGTAGAAGGTTACCAGTAAAACTGCCGATTACACCAAACAACTCTTCAAAGCCCACCTCCATATCCCCTTCCCCAAATCTACAGGCACCTGTTTGTGGAACCTGTAGGAGGCACACAGAATGGACGAGAACCCCAGCCAGGAGTCCAGAAGATCCCTTAACGGGTGGGAGGTCCCCGGGAACATAAAGGCTTCCCGACCAAGAAAGGGAAGGAGGTGGCACCTGGACGAGGCAGCCTTAATGGGTGGACAGACATCCCAGTTAGAATCAACGATTCTTTACCCAGGTAAAGCTCCAAATAAATGGACAGGCACCCCAACCGGACGTGGACGTCATACTTTCCTGGGCCACGACAGAAGAGGACATTGTGAAGGCCTGTCCCTGGGGGATGTTTATTTCCCCTCCCCCGAGGCGCTAAATGGCAGCAGCCCTCCATATCGGCACCCATTCAGGAACCAGCAGGGAATGCTGGGAGTTGCAGTCCAGCAGCACAGCCCTGTTGGGGTCCATGGGTGCCATAAGGGGGCTCTGCAGGGAGATGTGCTCCCTCAAAATATGGGACTTCCATATGACCCGGAAGTGCTTCCATCGGACAGTAGCCCTGGCACCGCAAGTACTCCTGGGTCCTCAATAAAATTGCACTGCACTCCCTTGTCCAGGTGAATCGGAGCTGGGAGGACGTGGAGCAACACTCGACTGGAGGAGGATAGAGGAGGGGTGAACAGTGGTCCCTTTGTTACTTTTGGAGGCAATTTGGTGAATAAACCATCCGTTATTTGAACCCGGGACTGCCTTGGTGTGGTCATGGTGGGAGTTTTGGGGCAAACTGATGCCCCAGTTCCATCACAAACCCCAACGTGTGAATGGAGGTGGGGCTACTAATTCTGCCAGGGGACACTCAATTGCCACTTGCACACATCAAGTAGTTCCAATTCAGCAGGAGGAGACTGGAAGACCAGACAGCTGCTGCAGCCCCCCACAGACAATGAAAGACCATAAGAGACGCCACACACGTGTCACCGAGGTGAGACAAGAAGCATCAGTAGGAGGGTCAACAGGGATATCAATGGCAATCATGAAAATAGGCAGCCATGAACATGAAAGAGAGCAATGCGTAGCAGAAGCAAACTGATGATGGGATCAAAATGAATTGGGGGGAGGATGCATGATTGTGAATAATGACAAGTGGAGGGTCCTTTGGGTTTACTGATGGACACCAAGCCCGTGAAGCTGGCTGGTGTGATAAATTATGAGACTAAAAGCCAAATGCTGACAGGACTTGATTAATGCTGAGGTGGTAGATTGTGAGCTGAGGCGCTTGGGGGGCTCACAAAAAGGCTAAGAGGTTTTGTAATTTTCAGTGTTGCCGTTATAACCAGGGCAGAGTGTTAAAAAAAAAATAAAATAAATTATTACAAAAAAGCGAAAAGCAATTTGACTGACAAACATCTCTGCCACCCAATCACGCTGTCCGAGTCCTGTAAGGATTCACATGAAAGAGCTCCACCTAGTGGGACAATCAGGAGGCCAACTCCTCAGCCCTAATCATCTGCTTAAAGAGACCCCAACGCGAAACGTTCAATCTGACTGGTAATCAGCAGGCTGGAAATCCGTCAGCCCACAAAACACCAAAACCATCAAGTGAGCGGTACAGGAACTGGGGCTTCATGGGCTGTTTAATGGCAAACAGTGGGAGGGCAAGAAAAATGAGCAAACTTCAAGGAAAAAAAATGTGACAATAAAAGACAAGATAGAGAGAGTAAAGGCACTATATAATAGACAGACATTAACAGGGATGTGTTGGAAAGATTGATATACAATGGACAGCTAGATCTGAAAGACACTATCTCTCTGTACACATAAAATCCAACGTCTCTCTGTCCGCTTTTCACGAGAGGACTACTTAATGGATTTAGATTGGGCTTTTTCTAGAATTTGCTTGAACATTCTAGTTGATTCTGCGACTTCTCTCATCGCGCTAGAGTGATGCAGGAGTGATATATTCATGCTAATCCGAGACAGAGGCTGTGGGCCGAGGGGAGTGGGAAGCATGATGTCAGGAGTGCGGAGTCAGCCGGTCTGCCTCCACGTGTTGGAGTGCATCTCGCCTAAGCTTAGCTAGCAATGCCCGTTTGTTTATTGATTTTTAAAGTTTGTCCTGTTTCACTACTACATGGACGGAGCCGCGGGGGATGGTTAGTACTGTATAACCGTGAGACACCATATAATATACACAGAGATAGGCAGATCTGGATGGCACTAGATAATAGAGAGAGATGTGAAAAGCAGAGTATAATATACAGAGAGAGGCACTATATAATATAGAGATATGTAAAGCACCATATAATATACATCTCAAAGGCATAATATAATATACAGTGAAAGGCACTATATACGAAGCAGATAGATGCATATGAAAGGCATCATATTATATGCACAGAGACAATTAGATCTACAAAGCACCATATAATAGAGAGAGATACACAATACAATACAATTTATTTTTGTTTAGCCCAAAATCACACAGGAAGTGCCGCAATGGGCTTTAACCGACCCTGCCTCTTGACAGCCCCCCAGCCTTGACTCTCTAAGAAGACAAGAAAAAACTAACAAAAAAAACCCTTGTAGGGAAAAAACGGAAGAAACCTCAGGAAAGGCAGTTCAGAGAGAGACCCCTTTCTAGGTAGGTTGGGCGTGCAGTGGGTGTCAGACCTTATTTAATCTTATGGCTTGTTAGTCTACAATGTAGAGTTCTTAAATTGTAGATCATCCAAATGATTTGAAGCCTAAAACATAGAATTTTCCATCTGTCCAAATTTTCTATCAAGCTTTTTATTAAATCAAACAGTGCATGAAGAGCACACACAGATATAAATGGAAAAAAGCGAGATGGAGAACTGCCGGCTGCTTTGTCATTTCCCTCTTACTGCTAATGAGGAGCCATTAATTCCCTGAAGGAAGCTGTTTAAGATTGAAATAAGCAATTAAGGGTGGGGAACCTTAACAAGCGAGACCACTAAAATGAAGCCTCAAAATGTCACTTGTGCAATAAAGGCTTCATCAGCAAGAATCAACTTCCCATTAAGAAACTGGGTTGGAACAACTGCAGCCCTCCAGGACCAACATTGCCCACCCCTGGGCTAGAGGAAGCGAGGCTGCCTTCTGGTGCACCTCCTCTAGGCAGGCTGGTGAGATTCAGGCCTACTTCTCTGGCAAGACTCCATTGACTTTGTGAGATAAATCATAACAGAGCAGCACAAACATTTAAGGCAAATAAACCGGGAACTAAATGGTAAACAGTATGTAACCCAGGCCCAGAAGCAGAGCCTTTCACCCTTTCAGCTACAGTGCAAGTGTCTGCTGAGCCCGTCAGCAAGCAAAGGGTTAAACTGCCTGTTCTCGGTTCCTTCGAAAGGCTCAGCGCACAAAGATACGATCAGCTGCATCATTTCCTGCCATTCTTGGGACACGGCGACAGAAGAAAGGGAGCCAGACGAGGCGCACAATGACTGCTGGGAGCCAACCGTAGCGCCAGAACCCTCATTCAGGGGCAGCTGTGGGAAAGGCGGATGGGCAACGAGAGAGAAAGAGAAACAGAGAAACGCACGTGTGTCAGCGCTTGAGTGGAGAACAAAAGTGAGAATTTTTCCAAAAAAAAAAAAAAAAAAATCAGTTTTACGATAAAATGACCAAAGACCCCCAAACCCACCACTCTATGCTGTGATATCTCAGCCAGGGTTTCTCCTCTGGCTGGGATTCAAGTTCACGTCTTTTTTGTTCATTTTGGATTTGTGAATGTATGTACTTAATGTTCATTCTTTGTTTTTGGCTTTGTCTATGTTTCCATGTAGCCAGTGTTATGTCCCATGTGTTTTAGGGGTGGTTCCCCCAGGAGGTGGTGCCACCTGACAATCACTGCCAGGGACTGCCCACCGCCCTATAAGTCTGGGTGGTCTTCCTGGCAGTTTACTTCAAATGCCCTTACGAGTGTTTGGCGAGTGGCGGTGATTTTTTTTTGGGATATTTTGAACCACCTGGTCTGGTCTTTGACTACGCCTTGGATTCTCTGTACTGGGACTTTGTTTGCTTGGGTTGTGCCTTTTGTGCTCTTTGGAGCTTCGCAGTGTAACACAGCATTTTGCAAGGATAAACTTTTTATTGTGTAAAGATTTTGCATTTGCCCTTATCTCCAGACAGGGTTTAATGGGAACATAATGGACATTTGTAGATGTGCTTTCAGGACTTGTGTGCTTTGGGACTCCTAGTTTACAACATCAAGTTCCTCCTTGATCTTTTATAGTGTGCCTATAGACCAAACCAGTCAATTGGTGTCTCCCTTACAACCTTAAACATCTCGATTCTCTAAATACCGATGTTAGGTTCCTGTTTGTGGATTTCAGTTCTGCTTTCAACTCTAAACTCCCAGAACTGCTTTACAGCAATCTAACTGGACCCCCATATTGTCTCTATACGCCTCTTATCCCAGCTGTTGACGCCCCTTGATCCACCTTTTGATGCTGATTGGTCAATTGATTCCATTCAGTTTTGGCCTGATGAACTTGTGCTCGTAAACTGAGACACTCGGAGCAGCCGCTAAGCGAAATGCAACAGGCTTGCCTTGCTTTTAGTTAATGACACTCGACTTATAGACATGAATTGAAGCTCCATACGCTTTTGTGTTGCATTAACACAAAAATAGTGAGGTGTAGTGAAAAGCAAGCAATCATTTTGGTTTTAATTACGACACGATAAAACCCCACCAAAATAAAATGCACCTTGTGTACACGTATGACATTATAATGTAGTTAACACTTCAGTCTTTCATAGGCCTAGAGCTCCAGGTATGCCAATCTCCGAGCTGTTCTCCTTCCCTAAGCTGACACCATGCCAGGTCCCGATCTGAGCTCTGAGACTCTCCATCCACGGCTATCCCATAATGCCTCTGCCTGCTTCACACAGCTCACCTGGGGGTCAGCGGCGACCTCTCGACCTTCCACACTTTTTCGAAGCCCAATGGACAGGTGGTGTTGGAGCTGCAGAGGTAGCCATTTCTCAGCTTTCCTCCTCCATGTACTGATGCTGCAAATGGCTCTCTAAATCAGGGGTGGGCAGTGTCGCTCCTGGAGGGCCGCAGTGGCTGGCGGTTTTTGATCCAACCCATTTTCTTAATGCAAAGTGCTGATGAAGCACTTATTGCTCGCATGACATTTTGATGCTTTATTTTAGTGGTCTCGCTTGTTAAGGTCCCTCCCCCTTAACTGCTTATTTCAGTCTTAAACAGCTGCATTCACTGTCTTTAATGGCTCCTTATTAGCAATAAGATGAAAAAGACAAAGGAGCCAGCAGTTCTCCAGCTAACTCATTTCCTTTTACATCTGTGTGGATTCATCAGGCACTAAACATTTAAAGAGAAAAATGTGGCAGACTGAAAATGATAAGTTTTAGGCTTCAAATCAATTGGAGGATATCCTTGGAAAATAAAAAAATCTACGATATAAGAACCTAACATTGGAGATCAACAAGACATAAAAATAAATAAGGTCCGAGATTGGCAAGGACTGATTTCTAATTAAGCAATTGGGTTGGACTGAAAACTTGTAGCCACTGCAGCCCTCCAGGACCGACACTGCCCACCCCTGCTCTAGATCCTGGATCTCAGCCTTGAAACACTCCAGCAACTGCACTGTGGTCTCCTTACTGCAGGTCTTCTTTCTAATCCCGCTTTTGGTGCTGACAGATAATCTTTTCTTTACATGGCTCGCAATCCTCAAAGGGACCACTCGTCTTTACCGCACTACACGTACAGTCATGTGAAAACATTAGGACACCCTTTGAAAGCATGTGGTTTTTTGTAACATTTTTAATAAATGGTTATTTCATCTCCGTTTCAACAATACAGAGAGATTAAAGTAATCCAACTAAACAAAGAAAACTGAAGAAAAGTCTTTTCAAGATCTTCTGTAAATGTCATTCTACAAAAATGCCTATTCTAACTGAGGAAAAAGATAGGACACCCTTGCCCCTAATAGCGAGTGTTACCTCCTTTGGCTGAAATAACTGCAGTGAGACGGTTCTTGTAGCCATCTACCAGTCTTCGACATCGGTCTGAGGAAATTTTACCCCACTCCTCAATGCAGAACTTTTTCAGCTGTGAGATGTTTGAGGGGTTTCTTGCACGTACAGCCCTTTTCAAGTCACCCCACAGCATCTCAATGGGATTCAAATCTGGACTTTGACTTGGCCATTCCAGGACTCTCCATTTCTTCTTTTTCAGCCAATCTTTGGTTGATTTACTAGTATGTTTTGGGTCATTGTCATGTTGCATGGTCCAGTTCCGCTTCAGCTTTAATTTTCTAACTGATGGTCTCACATGTTCTTCAAGCACCTTCTGATACACAGTAGAATTCATCGTGGATTCTATGATGGTGAGCTGACCAGGTCCTGCTGCAGCAAAGCAGCCCCAAACCATGACACTTCCACCTCCATGCTTCACAGTTGGTATGAGGTTCTTTTCTTGGAATGCTGTGTTTGGTTTACGCCAAACATGTCCTCTGCTGTTGTGTCCAAATAATTCAATTTTGGACTCATCTGTCCAAAGAACATTATTCCAGAAGTCCTGGTCTTTGTCAACTTTATCTCTGGCAAATGTCAGTCTGGCCTCGATGTTTCTCTTGGAAAGCAAAGGTTTCCTCCTTGCACACCTCCCATGCAAGTTAAACTTGTACAGTCTCTTTCTGATTGTAGAGGCATGTACTTCTACATCAACAGTAGCCAGAGCCTGCTGTAGTTCTCGAGATGACACTTTAGGGTTTTTGGAGACCTCTTTTAGCATCTTGCGGTCTGCTCTTGGGGTGAACTTGCTGGGGCGACCAGTCCTGGGCATGTTGGCAGTTGTTTTGAAAGCCCTCCACTTGTAGACTATCTTCCGGACAGTGGAATGGCTGATTTCAAAATCTTTTGAGATCTTTTTAAATCCCTTCCCAGACTCATAGGCTGCTACAATCTTTTTTCTGAAGTCCTCTGACAGCTCTTTTGTTCTCACCATGGTGCTCACTCTCACTTCAACAGTCAGGAGCACACCAAACTAAATGTCTGAGGTTTAAATAGGGCAAGCCTCATTCAACATGCAGAGTAACGATCTACTAATTATGTGCACCTGGTGTGATATACCTGTGTGAGATCTGAGCCAATTTAAGAGGGAATACATGTGAGGGTGTCCTATCTTTTTCCTCAGTTAGAATAGGCATTTTTGTGGAATGACATTTACAGAAGATCTTGAAAAGACTTTTCTTCAGTTTTCTTTGTTTAGTTGGATTACTTTAATCTCTCTGTATTGTTGAAACGGAGATGAAATAACCATTTATTAAAAATGTTACAAAAAACCACATGCTTTCAAAGGGTGTCCTAATGTTTTCACATGACTGTAATTCTGCAGGCTTCCCTTTTTTAAAGGATTGCTGGATCTGAAGCAGCCCATTTACATGATGGAATGGCAGCTCAATCTATGGGGGACTTGTCCCTGGCGGTGTCAATTTATCAGCACCCTTGCAGTATTGTATGTGGATTGTGTAATCTCATACCCACTAAGTTTATAAATAGGTGTGGAGGAGGGCAGCAAAATTGTACTTTGCCACTGGCATCATCATTTCACGTGCCATGGAAGCGTTTACCTCTCTCTGCCTGCTGTCTTATTGATAATACACCTCGATTTCACAGTAAGTGAATACAAAACATTATCAGAAATGACTGTCATACAATTTGCATATTCAAACATTTTAGAAATCACCGTCTACAACAGACTTAACGGTGAAAAGCACTTTAAAATGTCTAAATGCTAATTATTCTCGGATGGAATTACTGTAAACCAAAACAGATGGCTTTTGTCACATTTACTACACACGTAACGGTCACCCCTTTATAATGAAAGACGTAAGCAGACTATTAATCACCTCCATATGCTATTCACGTGCCTAAAACTTAAGATTTCCCTTCTGTGCACTTATGGGATATTTATATTTGAAAGACAATGTATGAAAACAATGCCGGCGGGTCTCATTGCCCCCTGCCATCAGCGTGAAAGGGGCTTGAAAGCGCTACTCACCGAGGCCAAGAATGGGCACCTGAAGACCGTTAGCAAGGGCGACAGTTGGGCAGTTCGCTAGCCGTGTGCAGGCTGCAGCCATTTTAACAAACCTGAAGTCTTCCTATCAACTTGCTACGCTCTTTAAACTTCACGCCCGCCGCGTTCCCACGTCTCCGGGAGCACGACAGTGTCGCACAGCATATACCCTGACTTACTTTACGGCTTCCGCATTCCCTGGAGGCGTGAACGAATCGGTTTGCGGCTCGCGTGGGTAACGCGGAGAGAAGGCTGGAGTGTTGAGGGACGACTGTCAAACGGTCAGACTTTACAAAGTGTGGAGAGCTGAGTGACGAAAAGAAATTACCACCAAAAGTAAGAGTGGAAAAGGCAGCTGGAAGTTCGGCTGTGGTGTTCAGGGAAGTTAAGACATTGATTTCGTTGCTTTGACTTGTTTTGTAGGTGCGGTGCAGAAGGTGATGCAGTCATCATGCTCTATCTCATCGGGCTGGGTCTTGGAGACGCCAAAGATATCACAGTGAAGGGGCTGGAGATTCTGCGAGCCTGCAACCGCGTGTACTTGGAAGCATACACCTCCATCCTGACGGTGGGCAAGGAGGCGCTGGTGAGTGTGGCGTCCAAACGGGATGGGCGGGGCCTGGATGAAGGTTGCTACGGCGAGTATCATAGATACGCACACGGCCTCTGCTACTATTGGCCGACGAGAAGGGTCCGCATCCGCCATGTTGGAAAGGTATTCCTTGTTGATCAACACAAACACGTGTATCGAGTGCGTTTACTTGTGTAGTAACCTCCTTATAGAAGATTACTCGTGCCTAAATTAAATGCAATCCGGCGCGTTCACTACATTGCAGTTCAATTCAGATGCACATGGTGCAAATAATTTTGGCACGGTTTTATTAGATTATTTGTTAAAAAATTAAATGCCATCCAACATGTTAACTACATGGCAATGGGACATTTAATTTTGGCATGGTTTTATCGTGTCATAATTAAAAACATTCGACCAAATTATGATTTTGTATTGCATTTTAAAATAAGAGGAAAATTGTGTGCTGTAGTAAAAAGCAATCAACCATTATTCTTCCACATAGTGAAAAGTCAAGCAAAATGACACCCTTTATTGGCTAACTAAAAAGATTACAATATTCAAGCTTTGGAGGCAACTCAGGCCCCTTCTTCAGGCAAATAGGAAATACAAACCAGCAGTTAAATTAGAACTAACAAAAGTGCTGTCCCTTGAGAACTGTGATCCCTTCTTGCCTGTCTCTGGGTTCTTCCTCACTTTGCATCCAGAGGCTCCACCATTTGGAGACATTCTGCCATAGCTGCAGGTAAAGTTGTCACCTTTTATATGGAAAGCTAACCTGCTCATTCCAAGATGACAGTGCTGCTGACACACCTAGCTGGGCTGAGAATGGTATCTAGGAGTGTGTATCTATGATTAGGATAATTAATGGTAAATTAACAGTAAGGAAGGCTGTCTTGCAGAAAATATTCAATACAAAATGCATATACCTCTTTAAGTGAATTTGGAGTCATGGGGTGGTTAGAGCATGTCCAGGCAGCCTCCAGTACAAGGCAGGAAACAACACTGGACTGAAAACACCTACTTGCCCATGCAAAAGAAGATTCAAATTGTCAGTTAACCAAACTCACAGGTCTTTAGGATGTGGAAGGGAAAAACAGAACACCTGGAGAAAACTCTACGTGGAAATAAGGAGAACATGCAAATTACAAACTGACAGCAATTGATCTTGTGATTCAGAATTAGGATGCCGGATCACTGAGACTACAACTGTAGCCTTTGTGTAGTCTCGCAGAGCCTGACGTATAAGGCATTTGTCTGGAGTCAATTATGAGTGAATTTGGCTCAGAAGTGAGGAGCATTAGATGGTTCACTCGGGTTGAAATTTCTAAACTAATCCAGTGCCTCATGAAGGCAGAGCTCAGAGGAGGGAGTGCGGAGTTAAACAGTAAAGAGTAACAGTTCACTTGTTGACCTGGTCTGACGGACAAACAGCCTCTGGTCATAATGAGTAACCTTCAATAGATAAACATTTCCTAAGAAGACCTGTTAAACATATGTATGTGTGTCATGTTTGCATAAAACACTTTGCATTTTTTTTAAAAAGGAAAGGATACACACATCTTTGAAACCGGGTTATGTTTGGCATTCAAAGGCATCACTGGGGCTAATGGTAAAAGTGAATGATGCCCTTTTGCCGGCTTGTAGTGTCTGCCACTCTCAGTTACTACGATGTCACCATAGTCAGTGTGCTGTTGAAAGAACCCCACAGTTGTTACAGTATATGGTTCGCATGACCATATTATGCAATATTTTCATTTTGCCAAGGTTCAATCCTATTATCATCTGGCAGTTACTTTGCTGACCTGGCAGCCTTACTTAGGTCCTTAGTATTGCATCTTGTGGGTACAGCAGTAACTAGAGCAATGATGTAGGAAACAGTTTGACTTGAGACTCGTCACCCACATCTCATTTTTTGGCATTCTTTCACATGCATGATTAAAAGCAAATAAAACTTTGGGTAGAATTTTTTGGATTGTGAGTGAAAGATTTTTTTTCCCCAATTAATGTAAAGTGCCTATCCATTCACTGTCGTGCCCATTTTTCTACTTCAGAGTAACTATGGAGCTATCCATTCATTTAGTGAATCTTCACAATCCACTTCTAGGATTGTGTGGCACCAGAAGCCTACCCCGGCAGCATTGGTCACAAGGCAGGAGCCAGTTGCTGAGTATGAACCAGTCCTTTGTAGTGTGCACTCACATATACAAATCAACTTGACCTAAAACATGCATCTTTGGAACGTTGGGAGGATAATATGAATGTCTGTAGAAAACCACCACAGATGTGAGAAAAGCAATGTGCAAGTTCCACAAAGAAATTGACTGGCCATAGATTTGAACCCAGGACTCTGGAGCAGTGAAGCAGTAGCACTTACCACTATGCCAGCATGCCACCCCATGATATATGACCAGTAGTTTAATGTCAGGATGAAGATGCCCCCGTTTTTAAACCTTGCAAATCTATCACTTCCAAGCCAGCGTTCCAGCCTTATATAATTGAATCCTTCAGTACAGAGAGTTCTCAGCTGGAAATGCAGATTGGCCTTATTGGTGTTGACGTGACCGGGATCATTTGATTGTGTTTCAGCTGAAATTGTGCAACAAAACACTTGTTTACATTACTTGTTTGGTAGCTGCGGGTGAGTTTGCAAGACTAAAAGACTGGAAACAGCGACCACAGAGTGTCATTTTTACATACTGTACAGTTTTTGGATTTTTGCTGTGCAAGACCTGGTGGCGTCCAGTGTTAAAAACTGTAATGAATTTCTCCATTCTCTGCAGCTTCAGATGTGCATATATCCGTTTGCTAAGATGTGTTTAAAAAGTATTTGAGATTAACTGTGTGGTGCTTGGAATTTTCAGGAGGAGTACTATGGTCGAGAGCTGATCCTTGCGGATAGGGAGACGGTGGAGCAGGAGGCCGATGAGATTCTGAGAGGAGCAGACCAGGCAGATGTGGCTTTCCTGGTAGTTGGCGATCCTTTTGGGTAAGTGTTTATGGCATTATTGTAATTGTGAAATAATGTAATTCAGTTGATGGGTTACTACCTTCTCCTGTCCTGAAGGTGGTAAGCTGTTTTCCTTCTGGTTTTAACTGTAGCCAGGCTGTCACTTCATCTTAATGTCAGGCCTACCAATTCTGTTTGGAATCGATCAATAAATCAAACTTCATTTCATATATTGTCATTAAAAGGCAGTCACATTATAAGCAGAAATACATGGCTAAAAAGATTAAATTACAGTATTATGTATTCAGAGTGAACAATGCATTAAAATTTACGCTGCAAATAATTAGCAAAATTACAGTTCTGGAAAAGCTTCAAAGTATACCCCACACATTTTCACTATGGGTATAAAGGAGTTTTACAAATCAAGCACAGTTGCAGTATTTAAAGGTGGGAATGTTTTGGTATAATACAGAGGACAACATGTTGCAACAGTGACATCCTTTCATTTACTGAAGATGTGCCATCCACTTACAGCATTCTGGGGAACAACACCCTGATGTGGCAGCATCAGGTGTAAGGCAAGCAAGATCCGTGAGCAGTGGGCAGTTCTCTTTCACATCCTGTTCCACACTCATCCCAGGACAATTCAGAATTGTTAATTATCATTTAGCACACAAGCCTTTTGGGTATAGGAACAAAAGCAGGGAATCTGTGGTAATACAACATAGACATGAGGAGAACATGGAAACTCCACATGGACAATGTTGAAAGATCAGACTGGATCACAGACACACCACAGGAGTCCCAGCACACACGTTTATTTTCTCCTCTTCAGCCTTTACACAACACGTTGCACAAATCGCCCCAATTGGGCTCAGTCCCGTCTTTCTTTCTTTCTCTCACTTCTCTGCTGCCTTCACTCCTCTACTCTCAAAGTCTGCCTCCCGACTCCGGCTCCCCTGGTGTGGCAGAAGTGCTGCAGTCCAGGGCTCCGGGAACTTCCAGGTGCCCCCTAGAGGTGACTGCGGTCCCCAACAGGGTTGAACTTCCAAGCTCCAAGTCCGTGGCTCCAATGCAATCCAAGGGGACTGCCCTCTTGTGTCCCGGGGAAGATATTAACCTTTTCCTGGTCCTTCCCTTCTCCAGGTGTCCCGGTGGGGCAAGGTCCCTGGTTGTCTGCCACAACAGTAACCGCACCAGAGTTTCAACCAATCCCCTGGAGTTGTGAGGCAGTGACACTAACCACTGTACCACCATGCTGACGTGCAATTTAAAACTGATACAGTATGAATGACATTTTCAGTGCTGGCATATTAGGTCACTGTAGTATACTTTCAGATACTAGTAGCTCAGTAAGTAGCTAGCATACATTAAAAGACAACCATTAATAGCCAGAGATAACAGATGAGTGACTGTGTGTGTGTGTGTGTGTGTCCAGACAAACTGACCAAGGTAGAGAGTTCCGCAGCAACCCAAGGTCACCATGAGTTTTGCAGGTTTATCTACTCTTGGATATGGCTCTTATACGCAGACGACATAATTTGGTCACTTTACCAGTTGCACATGGTTTTATCTTGGTACAGTAATAAAGATGCGTCACGCCTGGACAAACTTGTTAAGAAGGCAGGCGCTTTTGTAGGAGTAAAGTTGGACAGTTTAACATCTGTGGCAGAGCGACGGGCATTAAGCAAACTCCTGTCAATCATGAAGAATCCACTGCATCCACTGGACAGTGTCATCTCCAGGCAGAGGAGTAGCTTCAGTGACAGACTTTTGTCACTGTCTTGCTCCACTATGCGACTCTTCAATTCCACCCGGGGGAGTAAATGCTAACATTACTCAAAGTTATTGTCTGCTTTTACATGCATTTTTATTACTATTTAATTTAATATTGTTTTTTTGTATCAGTGTACTGCTGCTGGATTATGTGAATTTCCCCTTGGGATTAATAAAGTATCTCTATCTATCTATCTATTATATAGTGCCTTTCACTCTATCTATCTAT
>JANRMT010062855.1:3187406-3230327 GCA_026402145.1 Polypterus bichir lapradei
TATCTATCTATCTATCTATCTATCTATCTATCTATCTATCTATCTATCTATCTATCTATCTATCTATCTATCTATCTAATATTTACTCCCCTTTTGTATTATTAATGTGTAGCCTTTGTCAGAATGCCTCAAATCTCCCAGACTTGCCACTGTTTATAAAATATTTTACCCTATAACTTCTCCCCACCTTACCTTCTACGTTTATAACCACAGGCAATTAGGTGTAGTAAAAGACAAGCAGGAGTTAAGTTACAATTTAAATGATGTATTATTGATAATATTCATAAATAATAACAATATGCAAAGTACATTTGAATATTGACAACCATACAACCGCGGCACACAGACTTGTTTGTTACTTAATGTCTCTAGTTAAGTCCTCATTTGTGGTCAGCTTTCTTCAGAGCAGGCCACATGCCTGTCTCAATATGGTTGCCGAGCTGTGCTCTTCCTTGTGTTGTCCTTTTTAGTTTATGGTGTGAGATGGTCTTTCATCAGTTTGGTAAGAGAGAGAGGGTGAGGTAAAGCAAGCAAATGTATAGATTTTCTGTCAAACCCCTACAGCCAATAGGGCCTCATGGTACTTAAAGGTATGTGATACAAGCCAGTTCCAAACAGCCATTCTTCAGGTCAATGGGGGGACAGAAAACTCTCACACCTGCCCTCCAAGTCATGTGATAAGGCAGTTAGGCAGCCTGACTTTCCTGTGGGGGTTGAGAGAGAGTCCTGCATAGAAACATTTACCAAACTTGTTTGAGGCGCTTCACCCAACCCTGTCGTAAAATTCACTTTCCTGACTTTTTAGTCCTGGGGGGGGGGGCGGCCAAAACATGAATGCCACTCACTATTGTAACACTAGTATTACATTGCTTTGTCTAAGTTACAAATAAGACATACAAAATATTTATCAGCTTGTATGCAAAATTTCACATAACAACACACGTCTATGTAGTATTTGCTTGTTTTTTTATTTATTTATTTTTTTATGGTGTATTGTTTGTTCAAATTCTGAAAGGCAAGAGGTTGCTCTTCAGGACAGTCTTCTGTCATTGGTGGCTGCTTGCAATGGCTGACCAAGCAAGGTCATTTGAGGGAGACACTTGACTGACCGATGTGTAGTATCACCATAACCTGCAAGTAGAATGTCGAGTTAGTACCACGTGCAGGGTGGTATGAGTTTTTATTGCATCAGAATGTAGGCTGTGTGGCTTGTCTGCCAGTTCCATTAACTATTAGCTGGAGAAGCCATTTCTTTGCATTAAAACAGCTGTTGGAGATCACTTACTTCTTTTTTAAGAGCACATAAGAGCTTTGGAATTCAGAAGATTGAGTCCGCTTTTTTCTTCCTTCTTCGTCATCAAGTTCCAAACCACTAAAACCAGATAAATTGTTCAGCGCTTAATTTGTTTTTCAGGACCACTTTTATTAAATGTGGTGTAATTAATTCAGAGGAATCCTGCACAATTTACTGACACCTGCTTTTAATTTAAACCTGCAGTAACCACCAGTTTGCAAACTACTTTCCCAAGCTGAAACCACTCTGCTGCCACTTGTAATTCTTCCAGCATCTCGTTGCCGCTGCGTGTAAGCGATTTTACAGGAGGCTGTTTTCAGTGAGGGTCTGTGCATCCCTCTCTCTGCATTTTGGGGCTTAAAGGGTAAAGGGAATGGCATTAAAAGCAGGGGCTTCATTCCGTGTGTCACCTCAGCCAATGACGGCCTGTGTGTTTGTTTAAGTGGTGTCACCTCGCTGGCATTCCTAGGAGGTGGCCGTGTTGTCCATTTGGTTAAAGATTAAGAGCTAAGTTTCTAATTAAGTGTTGATCAGGACGGATTTTGAACACTTTGCCAATTTATGTGTAACATAACACAATCTAAATGAGTGGTGTGATACCAGCAAGTCCACAGTTCAAATTCCACTTGACCACTGAATCCCACGTGGCTGTCTTGCGTCCTTTGGAGGTTCCTTGGATGCCTTTTCTAAATCCTTGGTAAGCTGCTTATTCACAGTAACCACCTGATTCCCCAAATCTCCTTTGAATAGTGCAGCGTTTACATGGTGTGGGAAATTAACTACCCAATAGGAACCTTCAAGTGAGCGTGCAAACACTTGGTAGCTACCAATGGGAGAATTTTGATATAACTTTGTTATTTGTATTTATTGAGTGGTGATGTAACCCTTAACTTTTACTTCATTTTGCTGGAGATAACCACCAGTGCCAAAAAAGGAATTTTTGGTTGCTTAGTTTATGGAGCGCTGCAGTAGTAGCCTGCTACTACATCTTTATTTACTTTTTATTCCCGGCTGGACAAGAACCCAGGCCATCTGTGACAATATATAAAGCTGAGTAGGGACTGTTTTCACACTAAAAAATGAGTAAAGCAGCGTATCAACAGCTTCTTCACATTTCTGCTAAGCCTTATCTAAAGTTGAATCTGCTCTGCGTTTTTGCATGCTCAGTAATTTTCCTGTTCCCTCTGCTTTCTTGCATGTCACCACCAACGCTCCAGAATCGGCACTGATTACAGAAACATGATCCTTTGTAACCGTTTCTCCAAACATATGACTGTAACATTAGTTGTCAAGAACAAAAGCACCACTGCTTTATGATTATATACTATGCTGTGGGTTTTTTGAGGCCTACAATTTCCATTCTGTATATGTTTTTGTCATTAATTATTATCACCCCAAAAACCTCTTTATTTTTGGCTTACATAAACCAAATACAGGAATGCCTCAGATGTTAAGAATTACTTTGCTTTTCTTCTGCAACTCGGAGCATAGCAGCCTACCTCAGATCTAAAGTGTTCATTATGAACAAATGTGAGTGTGGGGTTGGGGAAGAAGAAAGCTGAGATTTAAGGCGTTTCCGAGCTTCAAAAGTGTGAAAAGGATACAAACTTCAAATACACTTCTGGCCTATTGAGTTGTACTTGCGTCTAACCCTAACCCTTCATTGCAGTCTTTCTATAAATTATTTCAGCTTTCCTCCCATTCTGTAATTTTTCCATTCATTCACTTCTTCTATTATTTATTACATGGCACATTCCCTATCTGTTTGTATATCTATATATTGTGACAAAGGCGCTATACGAGCAATCAACCTGACACAGACAGACGCAGGAGGCACACTGATAAAATAAATAAATGTTTTATTTTCTTTTTCTTCTTTGCCTGTGGGCAACGCCTTTCCCCTCCCCACAGGCACAACACAGTCCCAATAAACACAATCACAATCACAATACTCTTCTTCTCTTTATCTTCTCCACTCCTCTCCGGCAAGCTTTGTCTCCCTCCTCCCGACTCTGGCTCCCGGAGTGGTGGCTGCTGGCTCCTTTTATAGCCCATCCGGAAGTGCTCCAGGTGTTTGATGACCCGTTTCCGGCTGCACTTCCAGGTGTGGCGGAAGAACCGCCCACATGGGCTCAGGAACCACTGCAGCGCTCCCCCCCCCCCAGGTTGGTGGCCACAGGCCCCAACAGACTTGAGTTCCAAAATCCCATGCCCGTGACTCCAATGCAACCCAGGGGAGCTACCATCTAGCGTTCCGGAGGAGGTACTGACCTGGCCAGGCTTGCTCCCCCGATCCATACAACGAAGAGGCATCCCGGCTGGACAAGAACCCAGGCCATCTGTGACAATATATAAAGCTGAGTAGGGACTGTTTTCACACTAAAAAATGAGTAAAGCAGCGTATTAACAGCTTTTTTTTTGTGGAAGGTGGGACTGCTCCAGTGGTCCGGCTACTCCCTAGTGACCCCTTACACTGGCATGTCAAGTGTAAATTCAGTGTAAACTGCAGATTCAGTTTATATTCACAGGTATATGCCTTGATGTGTCAAAACATGAAACGAATGATGTGACAATGGCACGTATTAAATTAGGGATATAGTAGACCGTAAGTTGACGTTAGGCACTTGTAATCGATGTATTGAATGCAGAGATCTAAGTGACTCTGATAAGCACCAGTTGTTAGGCCAGACAACTGATTCAGAGAATTTCCAAAATGGCAAGCTTTATGGGGTACTAGTAGTTGGCATTGGTGAATGCCTACCAACAGTGTTCTGAGGATGGAAAAACCACGATCTGCTAGCAGTCTGTTGGACAGACGACTCATCAGTAGGACAGGTCACCAAAGGCTAACCCGTTTAGTATGAGCCAATAGAAGGGCTGCAGTGGCACCAATCACAGATCATTTTAATGACAATTGCATGGTATGTATAGCTTTCTGTGTATGGTGTTTGTGTTGTGTTGTATTATTTCCAGCTGTTCTGAGGAGACCTTCAACTAAGAATTTCATTTTACTGTGTCCCCGATGTACATGTGACATTATGCCTTGTATCACTACATGTTCTTCTCTGTTGAGGTGGTTCCTATTGTGCCTGTCCCTGTATGTTGCTATTGCTCTTGCCAGTTGGACACCCCTATATGTATATTTATATCTGTTGTGTCACGTCTACCTTAAAATGAATATAATAACCAAATAGCTTGGCTAGTAAGAAAAACATTCTTTCATCGGTTTGAAATGAAATATTTATAAATTGCAAGTTTGGGTCAGATTTTAAACTTCCACTTCTCTCTCACAGGGCCACCACTCACAGTGACCTGGTGCTTCGAGCAGTGAAAGCTGGCATCCAGTATCGGGTGATTCACAATGCCTCTATAATGAACGCTGTGGGATGCTGCGGTCTGCAGGTAAGATTGTGTGCCTTCCTGTGTGCAGCAGTGAATGAGAAGTGTATGGACACACCACATCCATGCCTGCTCAGAGTTTGTCTAGCTTTCACTCCTCAGCCTGACTAGAAAGACATGAGACGAGCAGTACTGTGGTTAATATACATGATTCTGTGCGCCGTTTCCAGCTTAGATTTACATCCTGTCGGCTCCCTATTTTGCAATGTGGCCTGCTGGAAATTCTCAGTGGTTTTTGGGTGCAGAGGAAGGCTCACACTGAAGAAGCCAGCTGTTCACCCTGCTTTTTATTAAAGTAGCTAAACAGTCATCCAAAAAAAGACG
This sequence comes from Polypterus bichir lapradei, assembly GCA_026402145.1. Taxonomy (NCBI): domain Eukaryota; kingdom Metazoa; phylum Chordata; class Cladistia; order Polypteriformes; family Polypteridae; genus Polypterus; species Polypterus bichir. The sequence continues at coordinate 3,192,424 of JANRMT010062855.1, forward strand.
TGTGCTGCTTACTTTACTAAAGAGAGGTTGTGATGTCCTGAGGCCTTTCATTTTAGACTTTATGTTCTCTTATGTGTAACTTATGTACAGAACAAAACTTAAATGGAAAGCCATTTGCTTTCTTTTGTTCCTTTTATTTTTTTATTTTGTCGTTTCTTATTCCCCATAAGTTTCCAGGCTTCTTTTCTGTTTTCATTAGATGTGTATGGTATTTTGTATGGCAGCAGCTTTTAACCACAAACCTTACAGCTACTGGCAGCAGCACATTAGTGGTTAAAATACCTCAGAGCAGCGCGCAGCAGTTTCTCCTAATTTCTCCTGTTGCCGTTTGCACAGCTTTTTTGCCTTCCACATTCCACTTAATATAAAGAACTTGCTGAGCAGGGCATATCTTTGAATTTGAATGCCCCAGCTTCCCAGAATGCCTGAGAGGCTTACGGTCAGCTGTTCTCCAGTATACAGTATCTGAGCAGGCTACTGGGTCATTGCAATGCCACGTGCAGACTGTTTTTTGTACAGTAGAAAGAACCTGGCATTGATGTTTCTCTTCCTTGTAACCGATAAGACGCTCCTTGCGGGCACTCTCCGTTCTCCTTCAGCTGGGCCTAATGTTTGTGGTAAGAACAATTCATAACTACTGAATGCTGGAAACTTTTTCAAAAATCTCCACCCTTAGTGTTAAATGCATCTAACATAAACATTGTTACTCAGGATAAAATGACATCTTTTTCAGGGGTCCGCACATTTCTTGTTGAACTGTCTTGTTGTTAATGAACAGGTATTAATGGGTTTTGGGTTTGGGCTACAATGAATTTTAAAGTGCAGGTTTCTACCAGAAAGACGGCCTGAAAATCCTGCCGACTGTGCCAGTTGTAACCAGCAGGAGGCGCCACTGTGCCCTACACCCAAGACACAGTGATACCTGACACACTTTTAGGATAAAATAACAGATATTTATTTACCCTTGGCATGTTTCCAGCAATCACCTTTCCAAAGACCATTCACAATACACAAAAATAAACATTTGTTCCTCCTTCCATCACCTGTTTAGTGTTGCCCACTGCCTCCCAACTCTGACTTATTGATATGAGGCAGCGGGCTACCTTTTAAGCCGGACCTGGGAATGTTTCCAGTGCTATGCTGTGTCTTTCCAGAAACAATTCCGGGGCATAAAGAAAGTATGAAGGTCCTCCCCCAACAGCACCCTCTATTGGAACCCAGGGCCCCTGACAGGGCAGCACTTCCGGACTCCAACTCCCAAGCACCCCTGTGAGTGTCCTGATTGGGTTACCATATGAGGATCACTGCCACCTGGCATATGGGGAGTGGAAGAGCTCCTGACTCTTGATCCATCCATTATATCATGTTGGCTGGACACAGTTATTTTTCCATCCCACACGGCACTCCATCTGTTGTTCGACTCTGGTCGCCCGTCCAGATAGGAAACCATCGTCCTTCCTGGCTGGGACACCTGTTCTCCTCCTACAGTGTGTGAGTGTATATATCTGTGTGTGTGTGTGTGTGTATATATATATATATAGTGAGCCACTAGGGGGCGTACCAACACAACGCAACACACCAGCACCATTCAGTCCCTTCTTCTGCCAGTCCTTCTCCCACCACTCCTCTTCAGGCTTTGTCTTTTCCTCCTAACTCTGGCCACTTATGGAGTGAGGCGGCTCCTTTTTATAGGGCACCTGGATGGACTCCAGGTACCTAACGAGCTTCTTTCAGCCACACTTCCGGGTGTGCAGAAAGCGTGACCAAATAAGGCCCTGGAAAGGTCCATGCTCCCCCTGGTGGTGGCCACGGGTTCCAACAGGGTTGAGCCCCCATGCTCAGTAACCCATGACTCCACTGGAAACCAAGGGGGCTGCCCTCTATCACATATACATATACATACATACACTCCCTTATGAATTGTACGTTACTTGTGTTGCATAATCCACATCAGTTATCCAGCTGTATGCTCAAAATGTGCAAGAGACATGCATTTTTATGAAAATATTATTAAGTAAATATTTTCAGAAAAATCAGCGCACATCATAAACAGGAAACACAAGTCACATGGGATTGACTTTTTGTATTAAAGATCAGCCTCTCCTCCTCATTCACTGGTCAAGAATCTTATGCAATGTGAAGGCTAGGGGGTGCTACTGAGCCTCAAATCCCAATCACGAATACACAAGATGGTCACAGGTTCAAATAATGGGTGATTATTATACAAAATACATTTGTACAAGCAAATAAAGAAGTTGTTTCCTCTTCTTTCTCCTGCTCTTGCTCTCTCAATCGCACTGCTCTCCTCCAGTCGAGTGTTGCCTTCCTTCCTCCCAGCTCTAACTTGCCTGGAAAAGGCAGTGCGGTCCCCTTTATTGAGGTCCTGGGAGTACTTCCAGTGCCAGGGCTTTTGACCGTTGAAAGCACTTCAGGTCATACAGAAGTCCCAAATAACAGGGAGTATATCTTCATGCAGCGCCCTCTTGTGGCACCCATGGAGTCCAGCAGGGCTGTGCTACCAGACTACAATTCCCAGCATTCCCTGCTGTTGTCCAAACAGGCACCGTTATGTAGGGCCGCTGCCATCTAGTGTTGTGGGGGAACAAGTATCCCTTATAGCCAGTCCTTCCCTTTTATCCCGGTCAGGGAAAGTTGTATAAATATATCCGGTCGGGACACCTGTCCGTCTGCCTGCAACTTCCTGTCCAGGTAAGGATGTCCGGCCATCCACCTGGGAAGGTCTTGTTTAGGTAAGGCACCTTTTTCTCTCTCTCTCTCTCAGCCGGGATCCCTGTTTGCCCACTTTGGGCCTCCCATCTGTGTAAGGAAACGTCCCCTCTCCTTGTCAGAATGCCTATCCATTCCATGTGGCATTTACGCCTATAAGTCACATTTAACTTATAACCACTGAATTTTTGACAATTTGCAGAGCGTATATCATCATGTTGTGCAAGTTTTATGTTTAAAGAGAGGCTTATTACAGTCTGGCTCTCTTAATTTTTGTTATCTGATATAATTTATCGACTTAGAAGAGTCTATTTACATGTTACTTTGTAGCTTCTCATTGCTCATATAGTGCCTCTTATTCCCAGTACAAGCTGAAATTAATTTATATATGTGTGTGTGTAAATGCGGGCTAAATCTATAAGTAAAATATGCAAATGAAACAAGAAATCATTTAAATATCTTTGCATATTCAGTCATGTCTGTCATTGTCCAACCCTCTATATCCTAACTACAGGGTCACGGGGATCTGCTGGAGCCAATCCCAGTCAGCACAGGGCACAAGGCAGGAACAAACCCTGGGCAGGGCGCCAGTCCACTGCAGGACACACACCCACACACCAAGCACACACTAGGGATAATTTAGGATCGCCAATGCACCTAACCTGCATGTCTTTGGACTGTGGGAGGAAACCGGAGCACCCGGGGGAGAACATGCAAACTCCACGCAGGTAGGAACCCGGGTCGCCTAACTTTGAGGCAACAGAGCTACCACTGCGCCACCGTGCCACCCTCTTTACATATATACTTACTTTATTTTATTGTCACATTGCTTAACATCAGTGTACAAATGAGTGAAAAACAGTATTAGTGCAAAGTGATATTATAGAATATATACACTTAATGCATTCATTTAAATATCAGTTGACCAGTCACACACTGGCCACAAGTAAACTCATTATACTGTATAAGTGAACTGCAATTTACATAGAAAATTAAAGTGTACGTCACTGTGCTCTAGCTTGTCACAGACTAATGTAACTTTAAAAAAGAAACCACTGCCGGCTTTTCAAAGCTGTCTGATTAAGATATTGGGATTATGTAGATATCTGCTAACCAGGCAAGAATAAAAATGGTTTCTTATCATTTGAAAAATTTCCTGTGTGTAATCTTGGTGCGCAGTGAGTTCCTGAAAATCTCATAAAGGGGATTAAAAAGACTCACTTCCTTTTGCTGGCCATTTAAACCCAGAAAGTCATTCCATTCATCAGTTTTCACACCCAATTCATCCTTTTTCAGAGTCACAGAAGATAGGAGCCTTTCCTGGCAGCGTTACACACAAGACAGGAAATGACCGTGGATGGGGTGCTGGGCTATGTCAGGGCAGATTCATCCACGCGTGGGGGAATTTAGAGCCTGCTGTTAACCTAATGTGCAGGCCCTTGAAATGTGGGAGGACAACTGGAGAACCCAGAGAAAAGCCCACCCATGTATGTGAAGAGTAGACAAAGTCTACACAGGCCAACGCAGAGTCATAGTCTGAATACTTTGGCACTCCAAGAATGCTTTTAACTGTAGTGTCTCCATTGATTATCTTCTTATATAATACGCTAGCGTGGCTGTCCGTTTGTCTGTCCAGGATTTTAAATCACCTGTCGCTTACATACTGTTTGACCTATTGTCCTGAAATTTGGTACTCATATACTATGGGACCTCTACTGTCCGCTTTGGGATGATGATTGACCTCTAAGGTTATTCCTCTTTTTTATTTTTATTTTATTGTAGAATCAACTCTCAGCAGTGGCCGTGTGGCGCATGTGTACGGGCAGCATTCTCATTCCCTACACCTTTGCCGTCACTTCCCATACCTCTTCATATCTTAACTCATTCTTGAGGCAGATTGAAGACTTAAGTGCCAGCTTAAGTGAAAAATTTAAAAAAATGTACTAAGTAATTGCAATACAAACACGCACTTAATCAGTTTTAACGCGAAAAGATGCCGATGAAAGAAGAGAAGAAGCGGGCCGCTAGGGTGGAGAGAAGAAGAGCTGCTCAGGAAGCAGCAAGCGCATCAACCTCTGAGCAAACGAATGATAAACGTACAGAGAAAGAGGAAGAAAACTAGGAATGCTCACGTCAAGTGGATTCACTGCACGTTATCATTATAGCAGTACATGTGCTGTTACTGGTCTTAAATAAAATCGTTGAATAAGAATTAAAAAAGAAATAAAGTGCTTCAAAACTGCCACATAAAGAATGTTCTTTCTGTTGTTTGTAGGCCTCTCTAGGGTTTTTGGAGTGGCTGCTTTGTAGCTTGCAGGCAGGCTTGCAGTATTTTCTGTATTATTGTTGTTATTACAGAAGCAAATGACAGGCGGCATTTATTGACTGACAAGGTGGTAATCCAGCCAGGCATTGACTAAGGGAGCTGTTCTGTTACTTCAACGTGAAAGCAGCTGCCCAGTTTCTTACAGAAGGGAAGGAGTGTTTGGGTGGCACAGTAGCATTGCTGCTTCTCAATAAGGGAACTGGGGTTCAAATCCCAGGTGCTCCCTGCGTGGGGTTTGCATGTTCTTGTGATGGTCCAGGTCATCTCCACGATCGCTAGTGGTTTCCAGAAGCCTCTTGAACCCGGGACTGTCTTAAGCTCCTGGTACCCCATGACATTGCTCTGGATAAGTAGGTTAAGAAAATGGATGGATGGATGAATGAATGAAAGGTTTGTTGTGCGTTGTTGGGATAATCATCTGATGGCATCACATTCCTGGATCTCTTCAGTGCTTTAGATGGCATAAACTCTATTCACCCACCCCACCCGCTCATATCAAGCTTCAAAGTGTGACCCCTGAATCTGCAAACTGCTGAATACCTTGTTTGCCAAATTGTGGTAGGGCGTTTACCTCGATTTTCGAATGGCAGTGACACTCTGTGTATATATAGGGTGGTCCAGATCTAATTATGTAATTTTCATTATGCTATAACTTAAGTTTATTACATAGAAAATCACCCAAAAAATCACGGACCATCGAGACGTGTGCGAACTGACGACATGAAGAATCGTCTTCGCTCCGAACTGGAATCATCCCCACATAAATCAAAGTCATTCAGACGATCTGGATCTGCATAATTAGATCTTGACCACCCAGTACAGTAGCTCATATCAGATTGAGCTGAACCTTTGAGTTTGTTGCCCTTGCAAGTTTGACTGTTTCACTTGAAAGGAATTGCAAAAGATTCTGCAGGAGACGCCGTGTGACATGGCCGTATACTGGCAAGGCCAGATAAGAGTTGAGTGGCACCCATCTCGGATTTGCGGTTAAATGTCAGGAGCCATAGAGATCTCTTTAGACTCAAGTCGGTCAGAGAGGCGCAGCTACACACTAAGTCACCCGCCCTCCCACGAAAGGCCTCTTGCAGCTGCAGTATTTCTTACTGGAAATGTCTTGTATAGTACAGTACCCTCTGGCTCGCTTCCTGGACGTGCACACAGGCCATGATTTAAACAAAGTTTACTGTGGCTAGAAAATTGGTAGCTTGGGTTATGAGGGCGGACACGTGCTCTGTGTCCCTGACTGCCCCAGATGGCTGCTCCTGTGCTTGTCTTATTTCAGGTTTAGCATGTAGGCAGCCAAGACTCTTTTTTTTCCCAGAATTCTGCTGCATTGAAGGATTGGCAGAGTTTATTGGGGTTAAGAAGTGTTAAATCACTTTTCACAGATACATACAGAGAATGAGAACCCTTTCTGTTCGGTACACTTTAACCCCATTGTGGCTTTCCCTCTTAACTCCTCTCTCTTGTTGGTGCAGCTCTATAATTTCGGAGAGACCGTGTCAATCGTTTTCTGGACTGACTCTTGGAAACCAGAAAGTTTTTATGACAAAATCAAGAGGAATCGACAGAGTGGGATGCACACTCTTTGCTTGTTGGGTAAGTGCTGAATGAGCTCGCCTATTTCTTTCACGTCTGTTTTGTTTTCTTGGTCACCAACATTTAAATCAGAGCCTCATCATCATAGGACTTAGGATTGCATGTCACTGCAGGCCTCAGAGTTTGCTTTGCCCCCCTGTATCCCTCCCACTTGTACCTGTCCCTTCCATGTTAAGTCACTGCTCTTTGGTCCTGGGAATAAATTAGTGGCAGACGTTCCAGCAGTTTTTCGCCCTCTACAGATTCTCTCTTCTGCATACACTCTGCTCTCTTCTGTACTCCTGTACAGTTCACAGACCTTTTGTCTTTTTTTAAACACAACTCCTTTCTTTTAATGCTGCAGCCCTCAAACTGTTTCTAGTTCTAAAATAGTGCTGTTGGGGGATGCAGTGATTGGTTTCTTTGGACTAAGGGCTGCGGACTGTCTGTTGGGAATCCATATTTGGCTACCTTTCCTACAATTTAGGATTGGCGGCTGTCTGCTCCCTCTTATGAGGACGAGGATTTCTTACGAATAGCATCTTTAATTTATTCCACATTGCTGGCTTAACTCTGCTGGTTGGCAACTGGGGGAGGGAGTTGTTGGAGTCTCATGTCATAGTTTTAGTGGGCTGCAATCAACATGTAGCGGTTCGGTGCCGCTAAGATTCACACCGTCGAAGAGACGCCGATTTATTTATTTCTTTGGTGGAGATTCTAGGGACGCTCCCAGTCTTGGCCCAACCCACACACACTCACAAGCAGAGACAAAAAATAACAGGTAATAAAACAATTAAAGAATGTATTAACCGTAATAAATGAAATATAACTACATGCTAAATAATCCCACCCCAGTCCCCTTATGGCGATGTACAACAAATGCAAACAAACCACAACAATAAACACTCAAGACAATGTCTGTATACCAGGGGTCTACCGGTAGCTCGCCACTCCTTTCCAAGTAGCTCGCCAAAGGGTTAATGAATCCTACATAAATCTGAAAACTTGATTCATCAAATTAGGGGTGGGCGATCTTTCCAAAAAATCATATCACGATTCTTTTAACACAAAATCACGATCCACAATCTGAACTGCAATCTGTCTTTTCAATGTGGCAGAAACTTAAGAGACTATCCGGACTCAGACTCATCCAGACCTAAATAACACTTTATTTTAAATATCAAACAAAGTTGAATTCAATTGTTCTCTCATTCACTAGCTAACTGGAGTTAAGGACCATGCCGCGAAGCTGGCGAGTGAGTGAGGAAGGCCCCTCCCCTTGGCCCACCATTTGCGCAAATAAATCGGTACCGCAAGCGAATTATGAATCTTAGTGCGATGAGGGAAGTCGCAAAATCAACTGGAATGTTCAAGCAAATTGTAGCAAAAAATATCTAAATCTGTTAAGTAGTTTTATCGTTCGCTAGCTAAACAGGGGTAAAGTACACGTCCCAAGTTTGCAGCGTGACTGAGGAGGGCCCCGCCACTCCCCTCTGGCCGCTGTGTCTCACTTGGATTTGCGCAAATAAATCAGTACCGCAAGCGAACTATGATGCACAGCGAAATGAGAGAAGTCGCAAAATCAACCGGAATGTTCAAGCAAATTATACAAAAAATAATCTGATCTAAATCTATTAACTGCGGTGGGCTGGCGCCCTGCACGGGGTTTGTTTCCTGTCTTGTGCCCTGTGTTGGCTGGGATTGGCTCCAGCAGACCCCCGTGACCCTGTAGTTAGGATATAGCGGGTTGGATAATCGATGGATGGATAAATCTGTTAAGTAGTTCTCTCATGAAAAAGTGGACAGACAGATAGATATTGGATTTTATATATTAGTAAACCTTCAAAATAATGTGCAGTTAAAGTCTCCACAGCATTCTCAGCATTAGTAGAACCAGATAACTATAAGAATCTTCACCAAGCGGCTCTGAAAATGTCTGCTTTGTTTGGTTCTCCATACCTCTGTGAGTCTGACATGAATGTCATGAAATCAAAGTTCAGAACACGATTGAGAGACGAACATTTAAATGACTCCATGAAAGTGAACCTAAGGGGGCTCCACTCCACTGTACACCTCAGTGCCAGTCATCTGAATAACTAACAACACATCACAAGTGCAACTGGACCTGTGAATAAAGTGAAATAGTGACATGGAACCAAATGACAAATGAGTGAGGAATATCTGTGTGTTTGGAATTGCATTGTTTTGTTTTGACAGCATTCATGTTTTAATTTAATAGTTTGAGATCCACTAGAAAATGCATACAGACATACAAAATGCACTTGCAGGTGAACTAAATATTTTTTTATGATGTTTTAATGCAAAATGTGAGTTGTGGACACCAACATTTTGTAAATATTCAGGCAAAACAAGCTTATTCAGTTTGTTTGGGTTGAAATAAGCTATGAGAATAAACGTTAGAAAACATGAGGAGCTCTCGGCCATTTTCATTTTGTAAAAGCAGCTCTCAGGGGATAAAAGGTTGGAGACCCCTGCTGTATACAGTCCAATACAGCAAGAGCAGGTGAAATGATATGAGGTGAAGCTTTCGTAGAAAATGAATGAAACAGTCCTACCGGTAGTCCTGAGCGGTGAGGGGTGAGATTTCCAGGAGCGCTCCTTTTGAAGACGCACGACAATTAACCCACCACTGTACACATGACAGGCAGGCAGGAGAGAGTCCATTCATCTACCGTGAAACGGTCCAGGGGCACAATTGACTTTTTAGATGACACGTTAGACAGGATGCACAAAACACTGATCTCCTTTTGCCTCTGTCAGGCCTCCCTTTTAAACTTTCCCGCTGGCCTCTTTCGTCCTCAGCAGCCCCTACTTCCGTTCCCATCATCCTATGCAGGTAACCCCCTTGGGCTGCTGGGAAGTGAAGTTCCCCCCACGGTAGCACTGCTACAAACAAAAGTTTGTGTGATGCCAAGGTCAGGGTGCTGGGTGGATGTAAGCATCCTGGTCTCTGTTTTCTCTAAAGGTGAGCGTATGAGCCAAGTGAGTCATAGAAGACAGTGGAGATGTTGTACACACTGTAGTAATTAGCCTCTTTTAAGTGTGTGTTTTTGTCTGGTTTGGGGTTTTTTCAATGTGAGGATTTTGTTTTTTATGTTTTTTTTTTCACTTTTTCTTTTGTTTATGAGTACTTTTAATTGTTACTTTTCTTTTTATTGTTTTGTCCCCACGTCATCCCATTGAGTTTCTCATCATTGCAGGAGCTGAATCAGTGATGTCATCAGTACTTCACTTATGGATATGGTGACGCATGCTAGGTTCGGTATCCCTTTGGTGGATGTTCCAAACAACTAAAATAATTAACGGTAGTTTATATTTATTTTTCTACTTTTAAAGCAAACATGCCAAGGAAACACAGGTCTTTTGATGTGTGCAGCAAGCTGCTGGAGATGTTGTGCCAGCCCATAGTAGCCAGAGTGGTGTTCTATGCTGTGGTCTCCTGGGGTAGCAACTTGAGCTCATATGCCTGAACAAACTTATAAGGAACTCCCGTGCCGTCACAGAGCCAACCCTGGACACACTGGAAGCTGTTCTGGAAAAGAGGATGGTGGCAAAACTGGATGCCATCATGAAAAATGTCCTCCATCCCCTCCAGGGAGCACTCTCTCTGCATCTTTTCTGTGTCTTTTTCTTTCCTGTCCACCGCTATGAGACAACTCTACTCAACGTCCACCCCGATGTTCTTGTTGTGAAGGAATCCAGGGCCTCGGTGAGCCCCAAACATGAACACACAAAGAGTCCCGGGTTCCAATAATGGAAGGTTTCATTCAATTCACCTCCACAAAGTATCACAAGCACACAATATATAGGTGTTTTCTCCTCACAATACCTCTCTTCTTCTTACCACCGCTATGCCCTCCTCCAGTTGAGCGTTGCCCTACATCCTCCCAGCTCCGAGTCACCTGGGTAAAGGAGTGTGGTCCCTTTTATTAAAGACCCAGAAGTACTTCTGGTGCCAGGGCCACTGCCCAATGGAAGCATTCCGGGTCATATGAACGTCCATTATAACAGGGAGCTTGTCCCCCTGCAGTACCCTCTTGTGGCACCCAGTGACCCCAGCATGGCTGGTCTTCTGGACTAGGTAGATAGAAAGATAGATAGATACTTTATTATTCACATACTCCAGCAGCAGCATACTGATGAAAAAAGAAAAAAAAATTAAAGAGTGATAACAATGCAGGTATAACAGACAATCACTTCGTATAATGTTAACGTTTACCCCCCGGGTGGGATTGAAGAGTCGCATAGTGTGGGGTCTCCTCAGTCTGTCAGTGGAGCAGGACGGTGACAGCAGTCTGTCGCTGAAGCTGCTCCTCTGTCTGGAGATGATCCTGTTCAGTGGATGCAGTGGATTCTCCATGATTGACAAGAGCCTGCTCAGCGCCCGTCGCTCTGCCACGGATGTCAAACTGTCCAGCTCCGTGCCTACAATAGAGCCTGCCTTCCTCACCAGTTTGTCCAGGTGTGAGGCGTCCCTCTTCTTTATGCTGCCTCCCCAGCACACCACTGCGTAGATGAGGGCGCTCGCCACAACAGTCTGATAGAACATCTGCAGCATCTTATTGCAGATGTTGAAGGACGCCAGCCTTCTAAGGAAGTATAGTCGGCTCTGTCCTCTCTTGCACTGAGCATCAGTGTTGGCAGTCCAGTCCAGTTTATCATCCAGCTGCACTCCCAGGTATTTATAGGTCTGTACCCTCAGCATAGTCACCTCTGATGATCACGGGTCCATGAGGGGCCTGGGCCTCCTAAAATCCACCACCAGCTCCTTGGTTTTGCTGGTGTTCAGGTGTAGGTGGTTTGAGTTACACCATTTAACAAAGTCCTTGATTAGGTTCCTATACTCCTCCTCCTGCCCACTCCTGATGCAGCCCACGATAGACATCTCCCTGCATGCCCTGCTTGCATCCTTCTGGGCACTGATATCCAGGGCTGCTGCCACCTAGCGTGGTAGGGGAGTAAAAAGCCCCCCAGCGATGTCTTTCCTTTCCATTGGGCTGTCCGTCAATTTATTCTGGCCATCCCTTCCGGGTCTGGTTCCTCTCTCTTCCCTGGTGGGGATGCTTTATTGCCTTCAAGTCTCCCGTCCTGTTAATGAACCATCCCCTCTTTTGGCTCCAGTGCCGGTCCAGCCCATGTGGCATCTACATTGTTAAGTTTTATTGATTGATTGGTTGATTGTTTGATTGGCTGTATTATCGGTCCTGTGAGTCTGGATCCTTGTTTTTTATGTTTCTGCTGCTGTGTGCAGTTGAATTTCTCTATGGGATTAGTAAAGTTTATCTAATCTAATCTAAAAAGATGAAGTTCTACATTTAAAGAAGTATTCACAGTTATATATTAAATATTCAAAAATAACAGTAAAATCACCTGCCTTATGTTTCAGAGCTGGACTCAGTTGGTGTGTGCGTTTACTGAAAAGAAAATGGTGTGAATGGGTGACGAATTCAGACTAGTAGGCACATTTTTTTTTTTTTTATCTTTTAGCAACATGTAGTGGATGCCAAATTTCTGATTGTTATCAATTTTAAAAACAATTGTCCTGTTAAGATACTTGATTATTTTTTTTGGAAGTATTTATGCAAGAGTAGACATATCCAGTAAATTATTCAGGCTCGAGTCAAATGTTATCAAAAGCCAGGAAGAAGTGCAGACAATCAGATCTGACAAATGTCAAGTGACATCCTTAAGGTGCTTGTGCTAGATGCTTGTTTAGCACTTTTCTACTGTCTACAATCTGTAAACAGCATTTGTCAGTAAAGCTATTGTCTGATGTGTTTGATTTTAAATTTAAGTGACATATTCTACAATGTGAGCACGTACACTACCGGTCAAAGGTTTTAGAGCAAAACTGAAAAAAAGGAAATATCAAAATATTACAAATGAAACTTTTTCAGGTTACAGCCTACAGATGTTCTGCAGCAGTTAAAGTAAATTATACCTCGCAAGTTGAAGCAAACAATTTGCACGGGTGTCCCAGCTTCTGTTGATTACTTAAAAACCCTTCTGTGTTTCTTAGAACAAAGTTGAGTCTGTTACTACATCCTCTGAAGTCCGATTTGGATAATATTACACTGTCGATAACGGCAAGAAAATGGCAATTAACAAATGAAATGAGACCGGGCAATATTATTATCCTTAAAGGTGCAGGCCTTTCATTTAGCGAAATTGCAAAAAAAAAAAAAAATCAAAGTGTCAGTGGTGTCCTACACAATCCAAACGCAATTGGAAGAAACTCTGATATGAAGAGATCTGGCAGAGCCAAAGTCACCAGCCAATCAGAAGACACGTTTCTGATGGTCACCAGCTTGTGTCACCACAGGTACCTCACAGCCCAACAGTGCAGGTCCAGAAACACAAGTGTCAGTGTGTCCTGTGAAGAGGAGACTTTGTGCTGCAGGTTTGACAGGCCGAGTGGCAGAAAGAAAGACGTTCATTAAAGGACACAATAGGGCCTCGAAATACCAGTTGTGGACCACTGTAGAGTGGAAGAAAGTCTCATGGACTGATGAATCCGAATTTAAAATCTTCGGTTCTTCACGCAGGATGTTTGTACGCCTTTGAGTTGGTGACAGAATGGCTCCTCAGTGTGTGACACCGACTGTCAAAGATGGAGGAGGAGGAGGTGTGATGGTCTGGGGTTCTTTTGTCGGTGGCAGAGTTGGTGAATGGCATTTTGAAGATGGTTACCAAAATTTAGCTGTTGTATCAGCAAAAGGTGGCTACTTTGATGAATCAATATCAGAATGAAAGTTTGTACAGTTAATGATTCCTTGGCTTATCTTCTTATATGATACGCTGGCGTGGCTGTCCGTTTGTCTGTCCACGATTTTAAATCACCTGTCACTAGCAAACCGTTTGACCTACTGACCTGAAATTGGGTACACATATACTACGTGATGTCTACTGTCTGCTTTTGGGGTGATGATTTTTATTTCATGTGTACGGATGCCGTTCTCATTCCCTACCACCTTCGCTGTCACTTCCCCTACCTCTTCATATCTTAAATCATTCTTGAGGCAGATCGAAGACTTAAGTGCCAGCTTAAGTGAAAAACATACTAAGTAATTGCAACACAAACACGGACTTAACCAGTTTTAATGTGAAAAGATGCAGACGAAAGAAAGAGAAGAAGCAGGCTGCTAGGGTGGAGAGAAGAAAAGCTGCTCAGGAAGCAACAAGCGCATCAACCTCTGAGCAAACGAATGATAAACGTACAGAGAAAAGGTCTGAAACTAGGAATGCTAACGTCAAGTGTATTCGTGCAGTGCGCCATTACCGGTTTGTTATATTTACCTTTGTTTATTTCTTCTGTGCCTTGATTTAATTAAGACATTACACTGTGTGCATTTCCAGAAACTCATCTAAAAAATTAGGTTTTCTTACATTTTTGACAGGTAGTGTACAAATTAACCAAACATCCATCCATCCATCCTGCTATATCCTAACTACAGGGTAACGGGAGTCTAGTGGAGGCAATTCCAGCCAACACAGGGCGCAAGGCAGGAAACAAACCCTGGGCAGGGCGCAAGCCCACCACAGGGCACACACACACCAAGGGACAATTTAGGATCACCAAAGCACCTAGCCTGCATGTCTTTGGACTGTGGGAGGAAACCCACGCAGACACAGGGAGAACATGCAAACTCCACGCAGCGAGGACCCGGGAAGCGAACCCAGGTCTCCTAACTGTGAGGCAGCAGCACTACCCACTGTGCTACCATGCCGCCCTTAAACGAATATGCCACAAACATGCATCCATAAAAATGCTTTTTATATGTTAATTACCCCATGCTGTTTGTAGTGATGGGCGAGAAAAATTTTCATCTCATGTTTTCAAGTGGACCGGAGATAAGAAAGTTTCTAGTAGAACCAATGTCTATGGTGATCAATGTGGAACAACAGCCAACAACATCAAAACATCTGTGAAAAAACATCTCACATTACTGGTGTCGCATATTCCACATGTCATATTACCCAGTCATACGCTCACAGTGTTTCAATCAAATCTACTTTTACCAAAATAAATCTAAATAAACTACTTTTGGAAAACGTTCGTGTGAACGAAGATGGAATGCACTCGAACGTAACTGAGCGTTTAAATTGAAGACCCGCCTCCCTCCCTCGATCATTGGTCACGAGTGCAGTCCGGTGACTGATTATTCATCAAGTAACATTGCATTTCACGTACAAAGTTCACTGAGCGCCACATGCAGTTAAAGATAACCAAATAGAAACGTAATCTGGAAGAGAATTGTGCCTCATACTTGTGAATATCCAAGATGCTTCCAGAAGCTGTAGGTCAGTTCACCCGTACAGTTTCAGGGCCTACCATCATCCAGAGGTACTCGATTTGTGGATATGAATATAAAAAGTGACGACAGGAGGCATGTCTGTAATTTAAATGCTTGTTCACGTCTGAGTGCATTCCATGTGCATTTTCAGAACATTTTTCCGGAATTGGTCTACGTAACACTATTTCAGTAAACACAGACGTATTGGGAGCATATGACTGGAGGAGTTGACATGTCGCTCGCCTGACAGATGAGATTGCCAATCATGGACTTCTTGATATCGTTTGCGGTTGTCTCCATAGACGCCTATTTTATCAGAAACTTAGTTATCTTCCTTCTTCTTGAAATTATGAGGTTAACTGTTTTTCTCTGCCATCACTACTTAACTATATTTTGTAAGTTATATATGTAATAAAAAAAAAATATCATTTTTGTGAGTGTATTCCTTTAAGTGTCTTGTATAGTGACACACTACTGGCATCTTTGTGCTTTGCTTCCCCCAACTGCGCAAACCACTAAAGACGTTCGACCAGTAAATCAACTCGTTTCATTTGTTTTGGAAACATTCAATTTGTTTTAGATCTCAAAATTCATGTCTCTGGTGACTCTTCCTATGAAATCAGTAGACAGATTGGGAGAGCATGAGGGGGTCATGAGGTCGCTGGAAAGGGCTTTGTGGCGCTCCCGATATCTCTGCAAAAGGGCGAAGGTCCAAATCTTTAGAGTCCTGGTGCTTCCTGTCTTGCTATATGGTTGCGAGACATGGACGCTATCCAGTGACATGAGACAAAGACTGGACTCCTTCATGTGTGTCTCTCCGGAAAATCCTTGGGTACTGTTGGCTTGACTTTGTGTTTCTCATGGAGTCCCGAATGAGGCACATGACATGCATTTTGAGGGACCGTCAGTTACGGCACTACGGCCATGTGGTGCGTTTCCCTGAGGGTGATCAGCTCGTAAGATCTTCATTGTTGGGGAGCCATGTGGCTGAACCAGGTCAAGGGGTCGCCCACGTAACACCTGGCTGCTGCAGATAGAGGGTCATTTCCGGAGGCTGGGACTGGACCGCGCGTCTTCCTGGGGGGGTTGCCAACCGGGATGGCGAGTGGTTTTGTTGTGTATTGGGTGCAGCAACGCACTGTACCAGTGCATGCCCCCCAATTTGACTTGACTTGATACTACCTGCTTCTCGCCCATGTTTGACACATTTGGAGTTACTGATATAGAGCATGCAGTTTATGTGAAAATTAATCACACCCATTTCAGTGTGCAGCCTTGTTTTTAAATATATTGCAGAAATAACCAGGTGAACCCTATGAAGATGGGCGCCCACGTGATGATTCTTCTTCACTTGCTCAGAGCAGGTTGTATTGCTTTGTTAAAATATTGTGCCTCATTTCACATGTGCATTTCTGGCGTTGCTTTTTTTTGCGCCAAATGTTTATGGAAGCTCCCAGAATTCCACCCACACAGCCTGTCACCAAGAAAAAAAAAAAAAGATCACTCGTCTACTGAAACAATAGTTGCTTACCACAGCAACTGAGGATGTGATTCAGGCAAAGTTTCCTATAAACTGACAGCTTTATGGCAAACCTTTTTTGAGAGAGTGCAGTAACGACAATGTGTGCAGAGTTCACTTTCGCAGGAAAAGACGTAGGAAATTTGAAAATTTAGAGAGGGCTATTTTGATGTTTCTTTCTTGTGTGGAATGTACAGCTGGGTCAGTGCATTAAGAATTTCCAGCAAGTGACTAATAACTGCATGAACATTCGGTTTCCTGGTGTGTACGCTTGCAGAGAATACCTTTTTTGGATTCTTTGGCATGTATGATTGTAAATATTTGATACTGTAATGCAACAAAATGCCTCACATTGCACGTCTGCAATGGACATGCTGTCATTTCTGAAAGAAAGAAAGAAAGAAAGAAAGAAAGAAAGAAAGCAAGCTTTATTTGTCTCCAGGGGGATAAATATAAATTTGTCTTTTTATAGAAACTTTAAATAACTAAATTCATAAATAGGTGGATACGTAAGTAAATAAATACATAAATACACGCACACACTTTGGTCTGAACAAAGAAGAAAATTAAAAACAGAGACTTCTGACTTGGCTGTCACAGTCACAGCGAGCCATTATGTAGACGTATTGCTGTTGGTATACAGAAGCCTCCAAACTCAGTCTCCACCTCACAGCCTGTATTAACGTCTGAGTCGACACAGCGGTGGTATCCTCAAAGACTTTGTAAGCTTTATTACTTCACTCAGCTTTTTCTTTTGCACATGCTGTAGTTCAGGGGTCTCCAACCTTTTTGCCCCTGAGAGCTACTTTTACAAAATGAAAATGGCTGAGAGCTCCTCATGTTTTCTAATGTTTATTCTCATCGCTTATTTTGCATTAAAACATCACAAAAATATCGAGTTCACCTGCAAGTGCCTTTTGTACGTCTGTATGCATTTTCTAGTGGATCTCACACTATTGAATTAAAACATGAATGCTGTCAAAACAAAACAGAACAATTCCAAATCCACAGATCTGACTTCTTCATTTGTCATTTTGTTCCATGTCACTGTGTCACTTTATTCACAGGTCCAGTCGCATGTGTGATGTGTTGTTCAGTTAGTCAGGTGACTGGCATTGAGGTGTACGGTGGAGTGGCGCCACTCAGGTTCACTCTTAAGGAGTCATTTCAATGTTCGTCTGTCAGTCTTGTTCTGAACTTTGATTTCATGAAATTCATGTCAGACTCACAGAGGTATGGAGACCCAAACAAAACAGACAAATATTCAGAGCTGCTTGGTGAAGATTCTTATAGTTATCTGGCTCTGCTAAGCACTAGAAATGCTGAGAATGCTGTTGAGACTTTGCACGTTATTTTGAAGGTTTACTAATATATAATATATAAAATCCAATGTCTCTCTGTCTTTCCGCTTTTCACAAGAGAACTACTTAACAGATTTTGATCGGGTTTTTTTCTATAATTTGCTTGAACATTCCAGTTGATTTTGCGACTTCTCTCATTTCACTATGTATCATAGTTCACTTGCGGTACCGATTTATTTGCGTGAATTCCAGTGAGACACAGCGGCCAGAGGGGAGTGGCAGGGCCCTCCACAGTCACGCTGCAAACTTGGGATGTGTACTTTACCCCCGCTTAACTAGTGACACACACCAAGCACACACTAGGGACAATGCACCTAACCTGCATGTCTTTGGACTGTGGGAGGAAACCCACACAGACACAGGGAGAACATGCAAACTCCACGCAGCGAGGACCCGGGAAGCGAACCCAGGCCTCCTAACTGCAAGGCAGCAGCCCTACCACTGTGCCACCGTGCCGCCCTTAAACGAATATGCCACGCAGCAGGCCGAGGGGTGGTGCCTTCCCCACTCACTCGTCAGCTTCGAGGCGTGTAGCATAACTCCGCTTAGTGAGCGAATGAAGAACAATTGAATTCAACTTTGTTTGATATTTAAAATAAAGTGTTACTGAGGTCTTGATGACCTCTTAAGTGTATGCCACATTGAAAAGAGAGATTGCAATTCAGATTGTGGATCGTGATGTTGTGTTAAAAGGATCGTGATATGATTTTTTGGAAAGATCGCCCACCCCTAATTTGACTAATCAAGTCTTCCAATTTATGTAGGATTCATTAACCCCTTTGGTGAGCTACTTGGTAAGGGGTCTCGCGAGCGACATGTTGGAGACCCTTGGTGTACGTCCTTTCTGACCGCTGGGTAGACACCCCACTTCCATTCTCTCTGTGTCTCGTCCTGCTTCAGGTGTTGCAGACATAAGGCAGCCTTGACAACAACAACAACAACATTTATTTATATAGCACATATTCATACAAACAGTAGCTCAAAGTGCTTTACATAATAAAGAATAGAAAAATAAAAAAACACAATATGAAAACAAAATAAATCAGCATTAATTAACATCGAATAAGAGTAAGGTCCAATGGCCAGGGGGGACAGAAAAAACAAAATAAAAACTCCAGACGGCTGGAGAGAAAAAAATAAAATCTGTAGGGATTCCAGACCATGAGACCGCCCAGTCCCCTCTGGGCATTCTACCTAACATAAATGAAACAGTCCTCTTTGGATTTAGGGTTCTCACGGAAAGGCTTGATGATGATGGTCACGTAGAATTCTGCCTTTTAGTCCATCCATCATTGTTGGAGCATCATGAAGCTTTGAGTAGGTGGAGGTGGCGCAGGCCACCACCACAAAGAAACCGGAAAAAGAAACAGAAAAGAGAGTAGGGGTCAGTACGGATTTAGAGCTACCCTGAATAGTTATTATGAGGAAATTGAACATACAGAGTATCAGGATTAAGTTAAATTAAGTTAAATTGAAGTTATAGAAAGGCCATGTTAAAGTAATATGTTTTCAGCAGTGTTTTAAAGTGCTCCACTGTATTAGCCTGGCGAATTCCTATTGGCAGGCTATTCCAGATTTTAGGTGCATAGCAGCAGAAGGCCGCCTCACCACTTCTTTTAAGTTTTGTTCTTGGAATTCTAAGGAGACACTCATTTGAGGATCTGAGGTTACGATTTGGAATATAGGTTCTCTTTGCGACTCCATACAAGTTTGAAATGCAGTCAAGACAAGCCGACGTCTGGGTTTGTGTTTGTTGCCGTTTGTCGGTAATTTTAAAATCCATTTATCCAATTTCTATCAGTGACAAGCCAGAAGCTAGATCAACCCAAAAAAGCTCAACATAACTAGACATCAAGGGGAGTGAAACGGTATGTCACATGAGGGACAAATGAAACTTCAAGGCATTCAGAAGTAATTCTTATGAACACAATTGGCACCTCTTGTAATTAATTATGTGCTCATTTATAAGTTTTAACAAATTCACAGTTTTGAAGTTTGTTTGTTTTTTTTTTCATTCAGACAAAAAATATATGAGAGCAAGTCAATGATTCTCTGCACTTTTGTGATAGGGGGGCATGGTGGTCTTGCAGTAAGGCGACTCAGGTCCTCCCTGAGTGATATTCTCCCCCGTGTCTGTGTGGGTTTCCTCCCACAGTCCAAAGACATGCAGGTTAGGTGAGCTGGTGACACTGTGTGAGTGTCCGTGTATTCTCCCTACGATGGACTGGCACCTTGTCCAGGGTTTGTTCCTGCCTGGCGCCCTATGCTAGCAAACGCATCCCTCCAGACCCCCATGACTCTGGTCTATGACTTTGGTAATATGTTTTTTTTTTTTGGGGGGGCGCTAGTTGTACTGCTTTCCCCACACACATATGGAAACACGGAGTGCCCGTGGTCACAGTGGTAAAGTTTCAGCCTTGATTAGTCAGATTCCCTTTGCTGTTTTCTCTCAGTTCCGCTCTACATTTGCACCATAAAAGATGAGCGAGTGGTGATCTGCTTTTTAGGGTCTGAAGGTGTACCAGGGACCAAAATCCTCACTGGTTCGTCTGAATGGTGGTACTGACTTTCTCAGTGCAGTTGTCACTTGTGGATATGGACAGGTGTCCCAACTCATTTTCATGCTTAACACTTCTCTGACCATTTTTGAACTTCTCAGTCCATTCCTAAACACCGCACTGTCTCCTTATTGTGCCGAAAGCCTTCTATGGATTTTTGCACCTGGTACACCTTCAGCCCAGACAATGCAGACCTCTGGTTGCTGCTCTTCTTTGGTACAAATAGGGGGCATAGCTGCCATGTTTTTTCCTCGAAAGCAACAAGAGATACTGACTGATCAAGAGGGACACTGAGACCACAGACACACCACGTGTCCATGTGTGTGTCGGAAAATCTATACAGTCAACCAAAAACAAAAATTCCCTTCTGTGCTGTTTTTGTGGTGCCAGTCCTGTATGAACATGGCCAGAGAAGTAATTATATTGTTGTTTTTATCTCCTACCATCTTCTGCCAGGTGGACATTCACTCACTGGTTTGCTTGCTCACTCACCTCACCCATTCCAAGACCTGGGCCTTTATTGTGTAATTGTGGCCTGTTGTATTTTACACTGTAACGCTCCATCACCACATATCCAGATAAGCACGTTAGCCTCTGTAGTATGACACATCAGGCAACTCTTCCTTCTTTCCCACTCTCCAGATCTTGTTCCCTTTGTCTTTCTCAATATTTGTCTGCAACCCGTCTACCAGGGGGGTGAGAAGTCCTGGCTCAGTATTTCATAAATATGGTTTAGGGCAGGGCGGCACATTCTGTTCAGTAAATTGAAAACAACACTTCAACTGGATATAAGTGACACAGGCTGCCAAAGCATGAGCTCAAATAAATATTTCTCATTACTCCTCAGCTGAAATCCTGGAAAGTGTCCCCGTTTGTAATAGCAGGAAATGATCGCTGCAGCAAGTACGAGAACAAGAAGTTACAGACTCCGGTCAGCAAGAGGTGAACTGCTTGTGCTCTTTGGGCAGAAGTGTAGATCTGCGTCCTGGTAGTGAGCACCTAGACGACTAGAGAAGACTCTCTAATAAATCTCTCCATAAACTTCAGCTAGTCCAGAAATCTGCAGCTCGAACCCCGTCTATTCACCATATTACTCCGGTCTTGCAGCAGCTTCATTGGCTCCCGATTAAGTTTCGAATTGATTTTAAAATTTTGCTGTTAACATTTAAGGCTTTTCATAACCTCGCCCCTCCATATCTGCCTGACCTTCTTCATGTTGCCATTCCCTCTCGTAACTTTAGATCCTCCTCTTCCTCCATCCACCCGACCGTCCACCTCTTGCCCGTCTGACCACCATGGGGAGCGGAGCATTCAGCCGTTCTGGAACTCACTACCTACTGAGCTTAGAAATATCAAATCATTTTCAACTTTCAAATGTAAACTTAAAACCCATCTGTTTAAAATTATGATTACAGTGGCTTTGTTTGGTTTTCACTTTTATATTTTCTGTTTTTTCTGATTTTTTTAAGTTTTGTTTATAATGTGTTTTTTACTTATTGATTGTTCGGTGTCCTTCAGTGCCTTGCATAAATAAAATGTATTCTTAACCACTGAGCCCACCTCAGCCTGCGGCGAGCCATATCAGCCTCCTCATGTACACTTCAGCTGACACACACTCAGCTATCCTGTCTTGGGCCTTGGATCTGTGTCACTGGTTTTGTTTGTCCAAACTCTTTCAGCTCTTTCTAACCCACACCTTTATGTAGATAGATAGATAGATAGATAGATAGATACTTTATTAATCCCCAAGGGGAAATTCACATACTCCAGCAGCAGCATACTGATAAAGAACAATATTAAATTAAAGAGTGATAAAAACGCAATCCATCCATCATCCAACCCGCTATATACTAACTACAGGGTCACGGGGTCTGCTGGAGCCAATCCCTGCCAACACAGGGCGCAAGGCAGGAAACAAACCCCGGGCAGAGTGCCAGCCCACCACAGGGCACACACACACACACACCAAGCACACACTAGGGACAATTTCGGATCGCCATTGCACCTAACCTGCATGTCTTTGGACTGTGGGAGGAAACCGGAGTACCCGGAGGAAACCCACGCAGACACGGCGAGAACATGCAAACTCCACACAGGGTGGACCCGGGAAGCGAACCCGGGTCTCCTAACTGCGAGGCAGCAGCGCTACCCACTGTGCCACCATGCCGCCCATTAAAAACGCAATGCAAGTTAAAAAATGCGAGGTGGGTATAATAGACAATAACTTTGTATAATGTTAACGTTTACCCCCCCGGGTGGAATTGAAGAGTCGCATAGTGTGGGGTCTCCTCAGTCTGTCAGTGGAGCAGGATGGTGACAGCAGTCTGTCGCTGAAGCAGCTCCTCTGTCTGGAGATGATCCTGTTCAGTGGATTCTCCATGAGTGACAGGAGTCTGCTCAGCGCCCGTCGCTCTGCCACGGATGTCAAACTGTCCAGCTCCATGCCTACAATAGAGCCTGCCTTCCTCACCAGTTTGTCCAGACGTGAGGCGTCCCTCTTCTTTATGCTGCCTCCCCAGCACACCACCGCGTAGAAGAGGGCGCTCGCCACAACCGTCTGATAGAACATCTTTAGCACCTTATTGTAGATGTTGAAGGACGCCAGCCTTCTAAGGAAGTATAGTTTTATATATACTGTATATATACAGTACAGGCCAAAAGTTTGGACACACCTCCTCATTCAATGTGTTTTCTTTATTTTCATGACTGAAGGCATCCAAACTATGAATGAACACATGTGGAGTTATGTACTTAACAAAAAAAGGTGAAATAACTGAAAACATGTCTTATATTCTAGTTTCTTCAAAATAGCCCCCCTTTGCTCTGATTACTGCTTTGCACACTCTTGGCATTCTCTCGATGAGCTTCAACAGGTAGTCACCTGAAATGGTTTTCACTTCACAGGTGTGCCTTATCAGGGTTATTCAGTGGAATTTCTTGCTTTATCAATGGGGTTGTGTTGTGCAGAAGTCAGGTTAGTTGGACGATCATTTATTTTTCAACAGGACAATGACCCCAAACACACCTCCAGGCTGTGTAAGGGCTATTTGACCAAGAAGGAGAGTGATGGAGTGCTGTAAATGGTCATGGAAATAAAGAAAACACATTGAATGAGGAGGTGTGTCCAAACTTTTGGCCTGTACTGTATATGTTGTAGTTTTTGTCATTTTAATTCCTTGGCGATGAGGTTATGTAAAGATTTCATTCCCTAAGTGATTTGTGTTTTTTTTGTGGCTGATATTGTTCTCTCTTCTTGTCTACAGATATCAAAGTTAAGGAGCAGACTCTCGAAAACTTAATGAAGTAAGTAATCGTCACGTTTGCATGGAGCTTATTGTTTAAAATGGGGATGGGAGAGCTGACATATAATTTCAGAACTCAGGCTCACTTTAATTAAATTAAAAGTTGGTTTCCATGATGAGATTTGAAATCCACCCATATAAAGTTGTGTTAGTGGATTCTGCTGCTTCACTCTGCCTGTGCAGATCTCTGTTAAGGGATATAAATGCTGACGATGTCTTCACAATATCAGCCCCACGATGCAGTGCCTGTACAAGGTATTCACCCCACTGGATGTTTTTACATTTTATTGTTATACAACATTGACTCACAATGGAGTTAACATGACATGGATCAACAAAAAAAAAAACTCTTTATAATGTCAAAGTCAAAGCAGACCCCTGCAAAGAGTTCTAAATTATTACGAACTAGCAAAATACCCGCGCTTCGTAGTATAGAAGTAGTATGTTAAAGAAGTTGAAAACAGAAAAGGAAACATTTTAAAAATAACGTAACATGATTGTCAATGTAATTATTGTAGGCTTATTTTAGTATTGACAGTGAATTTGATGATTGTAAAGAGTTTAATTTATGATTGTAAACGACGCCCTCGGGCTGTAAAACGACCAGGCTGTCTCCTGAGCTTACTCTTGAGCATGCAACGTACAGATGGCCATGTGAGAAGCAATCTTGTGTCAAGTCAATGGCAACCTTTTTTAGAGTCTGGCCCTGTGACTTACTTATTGTCATAACGAAGCAGACCCTTACTGGAAATTGGAGGCATTTGAATTGGAACGGGAGGTCAGAGGGTATGAGAGGGATGTGAGGAATAAATAAAGTCTCCCCTGAGCCAGTTCCAGTGAAGACATGTGCAGAGATTTGATCTGAAGCCTAGTGCCGTTACAAAGCTTTGGTGGTTGTAAGTTTCGTAGTAAAGCGGTGGAGTAATCGAAAAGACAGGAGTCACCAGCAGGAAGACGTGAAGCAAGGCCAACAGTAACAGGCTTGAAACGGTGGAGTAAAGAAGAAGGGAGCGGTGAGCACGACGAACAGCTGAGGAAAGTAAGGAAGCGAGTGAGGAGGCACATGAGAGCGGGATGTCATTAATGTTTATGTGACAGGTGTCTGGTCACACTTACAGCTAATCTAACTTAGACACCATCCAAATATCCAACTACGCCACCCAGTTTTATTAAGAGACTGGGAACTCCTGAAATTTACCAATAATAGCACACAGGTTTCTTTGAATTGGGCGGTGAGTAAACACACAATGAAAGACACAACAGTAATTTCAGGAAAAGCAACAGTAACTTCTGTTACACAAGACAATAATAAGTACTTGGAAAAGATAAATGAACATAAACAAAATCTAACACTATCAAGAACGAATTTCCTTTTTTTTAAAAATGAAAACACCCAGTCCACACTCTAAAGTCCGTCAAAAACAGAATTGGAGGATACAACCTTTAGTGGTGCAGAGTCCAGTTTGCGCACTGTGTTATCCCAACACTTAATCATTCAACTGTCCACGGATGCACTCTGTTCACCAGACACTCGTTACCCAACAGAAGTTGTGTCAAATCATTGAATCCCTGTCAGCGTCTCTTCATCATTCCTTTTTTTCCACTCTGGGCTCCTTGTGTTGCTGTCAGCTAGGCACGCCTCATTTCTCGCCTGCCAGCTTTGCTTGGTCCTTTCATGCGGCTTCCCTCTCTCACTGGACCCACAACCGGCGTCTCCTTGTGGAACTGTCTCTTCCTCCCTGGAAGTAAGTATTGCCGTCCTTGTGCCTCACGTTGTGCCAGCCAGGTACCCTCGTCTGCCTACGAGCCCCTGTGCTCTGTCCGAGTTTCTTGGTAGCGTTCTCAGTGGACCGTCCCTTTTCTTGCCTTCTGCTGCCCAGAAGCTTAAATCTCCTTCAGTCCCTGCAATTATCAGTTCTGGACAATCGGATTAAACAATGGCACATCTACATTTCCTGGGTTTAACAATTAATGAAAACGCAAGTTAACAAAATGTATTGTTACCAATCATGAATAAGTATAGATATGCTGATTAGAAACCAATAGCATCAGACATGTAATATCCAAGTCAGGTGAATACACACATCCTCCAAGGGAGGATCAGGTCTATTATCACAACTTTGTATTGTTTGTATACTCAACCAGCCAGACTTCAAAGCGGTGACTCCTTTGCCAGACAGTAATACCTACATCCTGCAGACAACCCTGACACAATCAGTAACTGAAAAAACAAGGTCCCCTTCTGACATCTATAGGCAGGGAGCCATCCACGTGGAAGGTACGCGGACAGCGGGTGTGCGGAAAAAGGAAGGGGGACCTGGGGTGGCCCTTGTGCGTCTCTACCATGAAATAAATCCTCTGTTAACGGAAATAAGGAATGAAACCGCCAAAAGGAGAGGTCAGTTCCATAAGTTCCTTACGGCATAATGGTGAGAAACGCCAAAAGAAGACGTTATTTTTGAAAGTTCGTTATGGGGCACGGCGCGAAATGAACCATACTTAACGTATGTAAGTACAGTATAAATGATGAGCATGGGAAATTTGGGCTTCCTATGTATATTGGAAGTCACAGAAATAGTGAGGAGAGGTTTCCCCTATCTATGTATACAGTTTAGGGGGTACACCCGTTTCACCCCCTTGGGTGTTGCAGTAGGACATGAAACATACCTAACCTTTGTAAGTACACTGCAAGGAATGAGCACACGAAATTTCAGCTTCCCACCTGTATGGAAAGTGGGAGAATTAGTGAGGAGTCAGTGAGGGCTTTGCCTTTTATATGTAGAGATATAAAACACTAAATAACTGATTGCATAAAATTTCATCCCCTTCACTGTGACAGTCCTAATTCATCACTGATGCAGCCAGTTGGTTTTAGAAGTTACATCATTAGTTTAATGGAGATCACCCGTCTGTGGTTTTAGTTTAAGGCAGTAAAAACGTACCTGCATATTTGTGGTGAGTCAATATGGTGGTCTTAACTACACAATCTACACAATGAAATCAAGCAAACTCTCCAAACAAGTCCATGAAAAGCTCAAGTCAGGGGATGGAGACAAGAAAACCTCCAAGTCTGTAAATGTCCAGTTAAATCAATCATGAAGTATTGGAAAGGGACAACTGTAAATCAGCTAGAGCAGACCATCCACAAAAACTGAAGAGAACAAGTGAGGGAAGACACCAGGAGACCTCTGACAACTCTGAAGGAGTCACAAGCTACAGTGACTGACATTGGAGAGACTGTGCAGACTGCTGGTCTGGTGTTTTACCTGTTGCAGTATTTTAGGAGAGTGGCAAAGTCTAAAAAGCACACATGGCATCTTGGAAGAAGGCACACGGGAGACTCTGAAGTCAGCTGGAAGACGGTGCTGTGGTCTGATGAGACCACAATTGAGCCTTATGGCCATGTTTTCGCTGCACATTATTAAAAACTCACCATCCCCACCGTGAAGCATCAGGCTATGGGTTTTCCTTCTCTGCAGCGGGCTCTGGAAGGCTTTTGAGGGTAAAATGAATGCAGCAAAATATGGAGAAATTCTGGAGGAAAACCTGATGTAATATGCAAGAAACCTGTGCCTTGGATGAAGATTTGTTTTCCAGCAAGACGAAAAGCCAAACCTCCACAGGAATGGCTTGTAAACAACAATGTTAATGTCCTGGAGTGGCCAAGACAGAGTCCAGATCTCAGTCCAGTTGAGAATTTGTGGCCGAGCTTGAAAAAGGCTGTTTACTCCTGATGACGTGTGACACCTTGGCAGAAGAAAAGAAGAATGGGGGAAAAATGGCAGAGCTGACAGAGAGAGACCTGAGCACACAGACTGATGGCTGTCATGCCCTCCATCTGCTGAAAGTTGACTTGATGGGGGTGAATACTTACGTGATCAGTTCTTTTGTCTTATTTGTAATTAATTTGCAGAGATCTATTTTCACTTGGACGTTAAATAGTCTTTTTCTGTTGATCAATGTCATAAAGCCAAATTAAATTCACATTGTAACAAGGAAATGTGAAAATGTCCATAGGGGTGAATTCTTCTTATAGGCACTCTGTGTTCATTTGTGGCTGGATTGAAGTTGAATGTCAAAAATGTTTAAATCCAGGTTGTCAGTGGAATTTGAGCCTCTTCATTCGCCATGTGGTTTGAAAGGGGGCTGGATGTGGGTCAAACGTCTCCTTCAATTGAAGAAAATTTATTAACAAAAAGAAACCTGACCCTGTAATTGGTGAAGGATTAGGGATGTTTGCAATATCAAAGAAAAGAAAAGTCCTTTTTTACAAGTAGCCCATCTGACAAATACAGTGGGGGGAAATGATTATGTGATCCCCTGCTGGATTTGTAAGTTTGTTCCTTTACAAAGAAATGAACAGTCTCTAATTTTTATGGTAGTTTCATTTTAATGGAGGGAGACAGAATATCAACCAAAAATCCAGGAAAAACACATCACATCAAAGTTATAAACTGATTTGCGTGTCATTGAGTGAAGTAAGTAATTGATCCCCTACAACCCAGCCAGATTTCTGGAACCCACAGATTGGCGATTACAATCGAATCAGTCAGTCAATCAATCAATCAATTCCAGATGCTCCTGATCTCAGCTCATGTTGTGTATAAAGCCCACCTGTCCACAGAATCAATTTCTTCCATTCCAACCTCTCCACCATGATGGGCAACACCAAAGAGCTATCAAAGGATGTCAGGGACAAGACTGGAATGGGCTACAAGACCACTAGCAAGAGGCTTGGTGAGATGGTGACAACTGTTGGTGCGATTATTCGGAAATAGCAGAAATATAAAATGACCATCAATCACCCATGATCTGGAGCTCCATGCCTCAGGCAGTAGGATGATCATGAGAAAGGTGAGGGATCAGCCCAGAACTACACAGGAGGAGCTTGTTAATGATCTGAAGGCAGTTGGGACCATCACAGTCACCAAGAACACCATTGGTAACACACTACGGTTCGAAACCCCTAAACGTCAAAAGGGACTCGGCCCTGTTGAGCCCTTCAGCAAGGCCCTTAACCTGCAATTGCTGTGCGCTTTGAGTAGTGAGAAAAGCGCTATATAAATGAAAAGAATTATTATTATTATGCTGTAATGGATTGAAATCTTGCAGCGCCCATAAGGTCCCCCTGCTCAAGAAGGCACGTGTATAGGCCCATCTTAAATTTGCCAGTGAACATTGAAATGATTCAGAAAAGACTTGGGAGAAAGCGCTATGGTCAGATGAAACCACAATCAAGCTCTTTAGTATCAACTCGACCCGCCGTGTTTGGAGAAAGGGAAATGCGGAGTATGACCCAAAAAACACCATACCATCGTCACAGTCAAGCACGGAGGTGGAAACCATATGCTTTGGGGCTGTTTTTCTGCTAAGGGTACAGGACGACTTCACTGCATTGAGGGACAAATGGACGGGGCCATGTACCATGAAATCTTGGACGACAACCTCCTTCCCTCAGTCAGAACACTGAAGATGGGTCTTCCAGCATGACAATGACCCAAAACATACCGTCATAGCCTTGTGCAGGTCTACAATCTTGTCCCTGATGTCTATTGACAGCTCTTTGGTGTTGCCCATGGTGGTGGAAAGGTTGGAATGGAAGAAATTGATTCTTTGGACAGGTGTGATTTATACACATAACGAATTGAGATCAGGAGTATCTGGAATTGATTGATTGATTGATTGATTGATGGGCACACAGCCAATTTGTGGGAGCCAGAATTCTGGCTGGGTTGTTGGGGATCAAATCCTTACTTCACTCAATGACATGCAAATCAATGTATAATTTTGATATGATGTGTTTTTTCTGGATTTTTGGCTGATATTCTCTCTCCATTAAAATGAAACTACCATAAAAATAAGAGACTGTTGATTTCTTTGTAAGTGAGCAACCTTACAGATTCAGCAGGGGATCAAATACTTGTTTCCCCCACTGTACAGAGGGATTGACTGGAGCAGGGGGCTGCCTTCTTCATGTCCCAGGTTGTTAAAGTTCTGTCATAGGCACGATGAATACAGAACAGGAACATTTTGAGCTTCACCATCACCTTTAGGGAATTAAGATCAGATGGATGCTAAATTGTTCTTTCTTTGCCATGCAGGGGGCGAAAAGTGTATGAGCCACCCAGGTATATGAGTGTTTGCCAAGCTGCTGAGCAGCTTCTTGAAATCGTGCGGCACAAGAGGGAACAGAACGAGGACCTGGGTAAGTTCATCACATTACACACTGCGGTGCTTTCAAATGCATGAATACAATAAAGTTGAGCTGCTTTCCATTCGATATGCGCCTTTCCTTTGAAACACATAATTTGTTACTTTACGTCCATCAGGGTTTCATGTGATAGTTGGGGTTTTGGTATATTCTTGCATTTCTGTTGTGATTTGACTGGAAAAAGACTAGAGGGAGAGGTTTCAGGGCATCTGAATTTCCATGTGACTTTCTGTAAAGAAGTTTCCGCCAAGTTGGTTGTTAACTCTTTGTGATGCTGATTACTTACTCCCGGTGGCTTAGAAAAGCTGCAGCTTAACTCACACTTTTGAGGTATATTTGCAAAAAAAAAAAGACAATTCATACAGCAGGACCCTTGGAGATGTAGAAGTTGAGTCTGTTTGCAGAAGCCAATGCCCAATTGCCAGGGGCCTTTGTGTAACTTAGCAAAATGAAGGGGTTAGTTGGTTTTGTGGGTGACAGGGAAGGGAACACTGCACAGCTTCCAACCTACACACACACCGGCAATTAAAAGTCTGCTTGGCAACAGTATGTTGTGCCTTATGGTCATCTTCTGTAATGTCCACTTCAGGACTTGGACAACATACACAGCCACACCAGCCAATAAACAAAAGGAAAAAACCCAGATACTTGTGGGAACTCTCTGTCTAATGCCTCTGAAGAGGTGAAGGCTACAGGCCACTCTTGGCCAGACGACAAGAAACCAGTGGCAAACACACACTGTGACCCCAGTGGGAAATCAGAAAACGTGAGCCAAGGCACAGGAAAACAGAGTCCGGATGCCAGTTTGTGGAGCCAGCTTCCTTATGAAGTGAGCAGTGCTGGCAGCTTGTGCTGGCTCAGGCAGCAAAACATTTTTCAAAATTAGCATCACTAATATTTTTTATGAATGCCAGTCTAAGAATAAAAAAATTCTCTGCATGTTAGTCATAGTGCCGTTTTCATTTCAGATGCCCTTCAAAACCCTCAGGCTATACCTGGCACGTCTCCGGGCGAAGTAACGCACAAAAACGAGATATTTTTGTTATTTGATTATGGTTATGCATACAATTACTGACCAAACAGAACATGGATCAAGGTAGACTTCTTGAACAGGTTTGTGGTAAATATACGGTGCTGTGAAAAAGTATTTGTCCCCTTCCTTGATGTCCTCTTTTTTTTTTGCATATTTGTCACAATGAGTGGTTTCAGATCTTTAGACAAAATGTAGCATTAGATAAAGAGAACCAAAGGAAACATAAGACACCATTTCTAAGTTGCTGCTTTATGTACAGTTTTTAAGTTGTTCAACACCTCTACTGCCCATGTGAAAAGGTAATTGTCCCTTAAGCTAAGTTTTACAAACCAACTTACAAAAGAGATCAACACAATCGAGCAAACATCAGTCTGGGAGCGAGTGTGACAGGACAAGGTGGCAGAATTGATCACCTCAAGAGAAGAGCTCAGAACAAAATACAAGCGAGTTTCAATTCCCAGGTTACAAGAACCTTAACAGCTAGCTCTTAGATGGAAAGAGACATTAAACACATTGAGGGAGGCAGAAATTCATATGGAGGTGAGCAGCTTGTTCTACCAGCTAAGAGCTGATCAAGTCTGGATTTTGATTTAATGCTACACAGAAGTGGAATCACCAGGCACCGTTCATCAGCAGACCTGAGTGGGCAAGAAGGAGCACAAGACCTCACAAGTCTCTCCATATATATATATATATATATATAGCTGCTGATCCACTGACTACTCTGTAGGTAGCTGAGCAGGGTTTATTGATAATTTGACTCAGTTGAGCCCAAGGCTTTCAACTAGTTGGGCATCAAAGAACCCCACAGAGTTGCTGAAACGAGCGGTTCATGTCTGCAGAATCTACCAGTGTGTCAGAATTAAAGCAAAGAAGTGAGGGCTGAAATTCCACAACCGCACTGTGAAAGACTGATGTCAAACAAGGCCTGAAACTATGGGTGCAATTACCTTTCACATAGGTGATAGGGATATTCACAGAGTCAAGAAAGTCCTGATTTAAAAACTGTACCCTGTCTTCACTTAGGTTCCCTTTCTCTAATACTGCATTTTGCCTGAAGGTCTGAGGCCATTCATTGTATTAAATAGGCAGAAGGAGAGGAGATGAGGAAAGGGGGCAGATACATTTTCACAGCACTACACTGTTGACATTACATTCCATAACATTCACAATCTCTCAATCCCGTTCATGGTTCTGGAGAGTTGGAGGCATCCACAAGAAAGAAGAAAATGCAGACTGCACACAGACCACGACTGGGCACCAGGGGGTAGCGACACTAACAACTGCGACACCGTGCTGCTCCGTATTCTGTAGCGTTACAATGAATTGTCTTACACTGCTTGCTATCATCTGTTTGCTAAAGAGCACTTTGTCATGAAGACTGCTGTGCCATGTTTGAATGGTGCCCACCCAGTAGGAGTTGACTGCACTTGCTTTTTTTTTCATATATCCATCTACAGCCATTTCTGAAGATACAGTCTGTGTGGGGCTATCAAGAGTGGGCTCTGAAGATCAGAAGATAAAGGCTGGAACCTTACGGCAGTTGGCATTGGTGGAACTTGGTAAGCCCCTACACTCCCTCATCATCACTGGACACCTTCATCCCATGGAGCTGGACATGCTGAGGCTGTTTGCAGTGGATGAGCAGAGTTTGGCTGCACTCAAAGCGGTGGATAGTTCCACTTTCACATCCTGAGATACACTTATGTGAGGGGCCTGACCGCTGCCTTCTGGGAGGACACCCCTCCCAAATCAGCATTGCCCACCATTCTACCTAAAGGTGATGAACTGCACATTAAAACCTTTTCTTCTTTAATGAGAACTCGGTTGAACAAGAGCTGCTAAAGGAGGGCCTTCCTCTTTGTTCTCTTTACGTATTTGCCGGCTTTTCTGCTGCCACCAAACAGCTTGCGGCTTTTTGAAAAATGTGAACTGCATCAAGACAAAGGTCAGGTAACTTGAGGCTGTATGAATCATGGCACCATTTGTACGTCTCTCTTCAGATTTAAAGAAAAGATTAAACTACTTACTAGAAAGTTAAAATTCTATTATGAAGGTCTTTAGAATTAAAGTTTCTATCAACAATACATCTACCAACTACTTGAGATTTTAAAGAAAACTGAAAGTCAATGTGTGAAGAAAGAAAGAAGCTAAAAAAAAAAGAAAAGGCAGAAAGGAAAGGTGGAGAAGTGTTCCAAATTTAAGCTTCTTACCCACTTTAAATGACACAGCAACGCTTATGGGAGAGAAAGCAGAAATGAGACAAAGTACTGTGTTAGGAGGACAGCCAAGACAGTCTGGTCAATATCATACATTTAATTGAAAGACTTCCTTCTATAAAATAATCCGGCACCCCTCTTGCACGCGTGTTAATCAGCAGTACGCAGCAGTGTAGGATTAGAGCTTTTAAATTGAAGACTCGCCTCTCCCACTCATTCATTGGTCGAGAGCCCTGTCTTCAACTGAAAGGCACCATCCCATCTGAATGCCCTTCCAGTTCATGCACTGCCGTAATCTCTAAACATATTTATTTAATAATATTTTATCCAAAAGAATACATGCATTTTGAGAGTATGATTGGATGACCTGACTTGTGGATTATGTAAGAAGAGTAGTGTGAGATTTTTTTTCGTAGATGTGGTAGCCTCTTTAGCGTTATGTTGATGTTGATCCCCCAAGAAAAATGAGCCAAAAATGTCCAATTTTTTTCAACAAGAAAAAATGTTATTACATGTAAGAGAGAAACAAGGAAAGACCAAAACATCAACATAAATATAGTGGGGAAGGCATGTCCAGTGTCCTTCATGTGACGTCAGTCACCAACGCTCAGCCCAGTGTTACAACTGGGACAGTAGAAGCGTCTTCCTTTACACTTCCTTTTCTTATGTTTTTTTCTGTCAGTACCTGATCCATCCTATCGACGCAGCCCTTGTTTTATTGTTGGTGCGGGTCCACTGCAGGCTCCCTCTTCACATTTTAGGGGCCTCTCGAACCCAACCCTGTTGATAGATATGACCGAATGAGCTGACAGATGGGGACAAATCACACAAGGAGCAAGGGGATGGCGTAAAAAGTGTTCTGTGCTTTTATTAGAAAGAATCAAAACAAAACCAGAAGCAGTGTCCACGGTGCAGTGTTCAAAATAATCCATAAAAACAAGTGAATAGTGGGGGATAAAAACACAATAAATAAATCCATTCAAAGCAGAGGTTAAAATGCAGTCACCAGCTCCTTCAGATCCCTGCCCACCTCCTTCTTCATCCCACCAGGCTGACCCATAACTCATGAGATTCAGCAGCCGTGATCTCTTCACAGTCACTTCTCCTGTCATCCTTCTCACATCTGCATTCGTACCTCGGATCCCTGGGGAGGTCTTCAGCCATGCTGCCCCCCCACACACACCCCAGTGGTCAGTGGGGTTAACCAGCCCCTAGAGCTCCACAACCTACGCTCCTTCGTGGGGTCTCTGTTTGTGCTGCCTATCCTCTCTAGGTGGCCAGATCATCGTACCCGAGACTGCTCTTCAGCCAACTTTTAACCTCTGTTCCTTTTCGTTCCATTTTTTCCCCCTCTCTCGCACTCGCGCTTCTCCATTTATATGTGGGGACGTGGCCCAGGTGTGGCGATTACCAGCTCCCAGACTATTCCACACCTGTGCACTTCAGTGCGGAAACGGCTGCGCCCATTTGCCCCCGGGAACCGCTTAAGCCACACTACCACACTTCCTTCTTAAGCTGCGGGTTCGGCGATTATATATTTTAAAAGGCAATGAGCCACGGACCTCACTTTACCACAGTGTGCTACCTCGACACAAACTCTCACATTCCCCCTGACATAAACATTGATGGTTGCCATATTGTGCACAGTGTTGAGGAGGCTCTTTGTTGTTCTTCCACTTGTATCACAATCATTTTGCCTTTTAGCCATGCATCTACCTTCATGCGATCAAATTCATCAGGCTTGTCACGCCGGTTTGGTCATACGGTGTGGTAAGCGTCAACTTCACAATCCATGTTGACGTCCAATGAACATTTCACATTGTCCTCACTATTGTTTGATTCAGCTAAAGGTTCACATTCCATTTGTTCTGAAACTGGCTCTATAGTAATCCCTCCTCGATCGCGGGGGTTGCGTTCCAGACCCCCCCGCGATAGGTGAAAATCCGCGAAGTAGAAACCATATGTTTGTGTGGTTATTTTTATATATTTTAAGCCCTTATAAACTCTCCCACACTGCTTATAAATATTCCCCGCAGAGTTATACAGCAATCCCTTTGTATTCTCTTAGATATTAGGTAAGATTCATTGAAATTATGTATATAAACACACTGTTTATATACAGTAAAACCTAAATATTATTTTAAAGATATTGAGTGTCTCCGATATCACATATGTTACAGCCATTACGATAGACAGGTCACCAGCAATAAATACGTACAATGCAAGAAAAATAGTATACAGTAAATGTGTGTACAGTGACACTAAACGTACGTACATGTACTAAGCACTGTAAGAAGAAAATTAATTATGGTTACTCACCAACAATGACACGATGACTTGTCCGATAACAATGAGTTTAATTTTACTGCACAACAAAGGAGAGCGTTACAGCCCTTGTAAAGGAGCCACTTCAGGCGATTGTGTAGCACTGCCGTTGTTCTTCTTCTGGCAGTCTTCAATCCAAATCCCTAAAGCAGATTCCATCCAGACTACTGCCTTATTACGTCCACTTACAACTCGTTTTGCACCCTGGTTAAAAGGACACTGCGGCCGTAGATCTTATATTCCTTTCCTACTTTTTAAATAAAAAGAATCGTAGCCTTCAACAAATCCAAAACGTTTAACTTTTTGGCAATCGTTAACATCTTCTTCTTGCGCTTGGGCACGGCCCCTGAAGCAGTAGCAGATCGTTTTGGAGCCATAATGAAGGGCTTGACTATGCACAAAGATTAACACTAAAGAGCACAACTCTTTACACAGCGAAACACGTTGATGCTGAATGAGCGAGACGAGACTTCCTGGTTAACACTGCATTCAGCACGCAGGAACTCAACTGCGTGCTCTGATTGGTTAGCTTCTCAGTCAGGAGAACTTAACTGCGTGCTCTGATTGGTTAGCTTCTCAGCGATCCGCCAATAGTGTCCCTTGTATGAAATCAACTGGGCAAACCAACTGAGGAAGCATATACAGGAAGTAAAAAGACACATTGTCCGCAGAACCCGCGAAGCAGCGAAAAATCCGCGTTATATATTTAGTTATGCTTTCATATAAAATCCGCGATAGAGTGAAGCCGCGAAAGTTGAAGCGCGATATAGCGAGGGATTACTGTATAGTTTTTTGTTTACACGCCATTGTGTGTTTTGGTTGAAGGCTCCGTCCCACTGATAAATATCGATGAGTTACATCAAAGAAATATTCATGATTATTTTGGCAGCGTGATGTTATTTTACCCACTAGATGGCAGAAGAATACTGTCCTGAGCGCAGTTTAGGTTTAACACTGTACATCAGATTACAACAGCTTAATCCAAGAGACTCTCGGGGTTAACTGTTTTTACATTGAATTGCAAACCCAAGACAAGCTTGGGGTTAACACTAAGGAGGCTAAGAACATTTTATCAAAAAAATGCATATGCTTTACTTGTTATGAGTGTATGACTTGACATGAGGATTATGTGACAAGAGTAATGTGACATTTTTTTCATAGACTTGGGAGCTTTTCCCCCTGCTTACTTCGCTCGCCAACCCCCGTGCCTACGCTACGCACTAGCCTGTTTGCGGTTCTGTCGCTCGCGTATGGGGATGCGGTTGTACAATTTAAACAGATTTTTATTTTCATGGGAATTGTTACATATGCATAATAGAACTAACCATCTATCCATCCATTTCCCAACCCGCTGAATCCGAACACAGGGTCACGGAGGTCTGCTGGAGCCAATCCCAGCCAACACAGGGCACAAGGCAGGAAACAATCCCAGGCAGGGTGCCAACCCACCGCAGGACAATAGAACTAACCATTTTACATTACAGCGAGTAACTAACCATATTATAAAAAAAGAGTAAAACGTAATAATTTGAAAGTAAATTATGTTTCATGTTGCGTTAAGAGTTATTTGTTGCGTAATACAATTTTGTTCTGTTTGGCTTTGAAATCAACACGCAAATACTTTTTAAACGTACACTTTTACTGTAAAACTTCAGTAAAAAGAATTTTTTGGATTAACTTTTCGTCAATATCGCAATGAATTTTAATTCTGTGTTTGGACTTTCATTGTGACAACGCAACATATAACTGCCCGTGAGTGAATTTCATTTCTCTCTCTCTAATTAAAATGACATTTTCGAATGTTTGGCTCCGAGATTTGTAAATTGTCTTTGCTATTCTAACGGGAAACTGTTAACGTTTTAATACGAATGGATGGCATATCAAGATCTCTTTTGGTGTGTAATGTTATCCCCTGAAGATGTACTACATTACCTTTCTTGGATACATCTTTCTTTCTACAGTACGGTGTTAACGGTTGTAGATATTCTTCGTGATATTGTAAGCTGATGTTTTCATCTTCCACACCATCACCACCAACTGTTTCAGCAGAGTCTATTGATACGCATTTAACTAATTTGCCGTGTAACTGATCAACATTGTTGGCGTTAATTCATTTGACTTCATCGTTTCTCGATGCTAGGATTGCCCGTGTACTCATTTTTTTTCCTGTTGATAACCCTTTGAGATGAAATTCTTCAATAAGATTTGGACATAATACAGTGGTGTGAAAAACTATTTGCCCCCTTCCTGATTTCTGATTCTTTTGCATGTTTGTCACCCAAAATGTTTCTGATCATCAAACACATGTAACCATTAGTCAAATATAACACAAGTAAACACAAAATGCAGTTTTTAAATGATGGTTTTTATTATTTAGGGAGAAAAAAAATCCAAACCTACATGGCCCTGTGTGAAAAAGTAATTGCCCCC
>JANRMT010062855.1:3230337-3252436 GCA_026402145.1 Polypterus bichir lapradei
GGGGGCAATTACTTTTTCACACAGGGCCATGTAGGTTTGGATTTTTTTTTCTCCCTAAATAATAAAAACCATCATTTAAAAACTGCATTTTGTGTTTACTTGTGTTATATTTGACTAATGGTGAAATGTGTTTGATGATCAGAAACATTTTGTGTGACAAACATGCAAAAGAATAAGAAATCAGGAAGGGGGCAAATAGTTTTTCACACCACTGTATGTCTTCTTTTATTGGGAACTTAAAGTGAGGAAAATGTTAAAATGTATAAGAGCCGAGAGCGCAGGAGCTGAGTCTGACAAAAGCATTCACACCAATGAGAGGGCCATGGTTCAATATGGTTGAGAGGAGGTTGGGACTTAAAAAAAATCTCATGGCCAAAGTCTCATCTCACGGGACATGAAAAAAATCTTCCAAAAAGTCTTGTCACAGGATTTTTTTTTAATATAATAGGGAGATGTGTTAATACTGCTTGCTATTGTCCAGCATTTGTCCCCAGTGCCTATTAAAAGTCCCCCCTTGGAAGTTTTCACATTTTATTGTTTTATAACACAATCACAGTGGACAACAGAAAAAGACTCGAATGTGTTTTTCTCACAAGACATATCCAAGAACCAGAGCTGCATTCGAAAGGCAGCCTCATCCCCATGTCTACCCCTTATAGGGTCATAATTGTCTCCTTCATTTTTCTGAGCCTTCCTCATCTTACTGGCTTGTCTTACATGGCCGTCTTCTTTCCCAGGTTCATCAGGTTGTCATTTCAAGAAAAACAGAGAAAAAAGACAAAAGCAAACCATGCGTACAAACTGCAGTCTGATTTTATTAACTTCAGGAAGAATCAGATCATAACACATGTAAAAACAGTCCCGCTGCATCACCAAGTTCAAATTTAAAATCTTCTGATGGGATGCCCTGGGATTAAAAATCGGTTGCAGAGGAAAAACGGTGGGAAAAAAGGTGGTGTGCCCCCTAGCTGGCTCAATTCCAATGGACTGGAGGTTTCTAGGGGGTGCTTTGTCACACTGCATTTCAAGAAGTGTATTTTCTTTTATTCATTACAAAAGATTTTAGAAATAATACCATCCCATTTCTATATTACGCCTTTGGGTGTACTATGGAGAACCTGAATCTGCAACCTCTTAAACTAGTGACCTATAGGGGGTGTGACGTGAAGCAGTAGGACAACCCAGTTGAACCTTTGAAGCCCTAAATGTGCCCAGCCTTCCCGTGACTGACAAATGGCAGCATCAGACTCGGGTAAGCTGTACTTGGGGTCACCCAATCCTCTGTTCACCCCAGAGCAGCTCAAGCATCACCTCACCTCACATCCCATCCTTTGTCACTTTCAAGGAGGCGCTTGGCCTTACTCTGCGTCTCTATAGCTTGAACCATATATTTTTTGTGAAGGCCCCTACGTGTGGGTCACCCTCCACATCACACTTGTTAATCATATTACTTCATGGTGTACCTGTGGGGAAACAGCACTACATCACGTTGGGCATCTCGGCTGGCTAAAGGAACGTCTCTACTTCAAAACTGAACGCACGTAGACACCTGCAGATGCAGCCACAGACAGAGGATGTGCACCCTCTTCTGTTTAGGGTACAATCACGTGGGCACAGCACTGAACTGGTACAGAATTGGTCCATGTGTGCACACCGGCCTTCACGTTGAACACGGACATGTTTTATTGGCAGGGCATGAGCGGTTTCCAAATCCAGGACCACGTGGACACAACAATGTGAAGATACGCAGTCACAGTTGCACTTGCCTATGTGCCACGACTGTGGACGAAATTGTCTTCACACATATGCACAAAACCTAAATTGGCCTCGAGTGTGCAAACCCCCAGAAACCCACACAGGTGGCACGTTTGCCCTTTGAACTGCCTGCACCTGCTGACAAGTCATTTTCTGCTGACTCCTCCTATGACGCCAGTTTCATCTTTTTTACACGCCAGTCT
Source organism: Polypterus bichir lapradei (assembly GCA_026402145.1). Lineage (NCBI taxonomy): Eukaryota > Metazoa > Chordata > Cladistia > Polypteriformes > Polypteridae > Polypterus > Polypterus bichir. Next base: position 3,232,296 of record JANRMT010062855.1, read on the forward strand.
TCACTGCAGATTCCCCGCAGACCCACTGATCCTGGGGTCTTACCAGACTGCCCGTCCACTTTTGTTGTTGAGAGGAAAAGCCTCAAGGGTGATGTTGATCATAAATTTATTTAGCATCTTAGATTTCAGTGAATCAAGTGAGGAGAGAAAAAGCAAGAGGACACGAGGACGCAACTTGGAAGGATCTTCCTCAAGGGGGGCGCCAGGTGCAGATTCCCCATTTCGTCACAAGTCCACTTCTGTGTCCAGATGGAGCGTCCAACAGGTGTGGCACTGGTGCTGCTGACCTGGTCTTCTTTTTTGATTATAATTTATATAATTTCAGATGATGACAGCAGAGTGACTGAGCCCAGAAAACAAAACCACCAGGGAAAACGGGAAAGGGCCACAGCCAAGTCGCTCAGATATAAACACCTGCATGATAGACAACGCCTTCTTATTTTTTTTTTTTGCTTGGCTCTAAGTCTGCCTTCCTGTAACAAATGAGGTTGGCCCACTTGACCACACCTCCTGGGGGTCCTCATCCACAGTATTAAAAGGCACATAATGAAACCCAATATGGTTTGGCTCTGTTAAGTCTGCAAAGTGCAAACAACACACTCCAGCATGACCCGGTTACACGTGAGGCACTAGCAGGAGGTCCAGTCTCGACATTTATAAATGACAAAATCAATTAAAAAAAAAAAAAAACACAGGTGTCGGGATAAGGGACGATAGACGGTGGTGTCACAGTAGTTTAGATGGCATTGTCACATGATTGGCAACAGTTTTCTCCATGTGGCCTTCTGTCCTGAATGCATTCCAACTGGTCCCTTGGTGCTGGACAGAAGAGCCTCCAGTGTGTAGGGAAAATGGGGGGGGTGGGGTGGGGCTGGGGGGGGGGGGGGGGAACTCATTTTAATGATCCCACGTGTTACCATAAAAGGCTTTGGTCCGAGGAGTCCACTACAAAGCGTGTCACATGGCAGCCACTTCGATCTGCACGTACAGCTGTCGTACTCCCACCTGAAAACAAACGAGAAAACAAAAGTGAGGTAGACTGGCACTGCACACCCTGTCCCGCGTGGGAGCAACGAGGGGGCAGACAAAAGGCACGGACCTGAGTGAAAATGTTGTGCGTTTGGCTTAAAATCCAACGGGCATCAGCATCGGGGGCGACCACAAGCTTCAGTGTTCCAATGTAGACGTCCGTGCAGAGCGTCCAGAAGTGAGGCTCCTGTAAATGGTAAACGCCTTGAAGCTGCTGGACCTGTAAAGGGTGACGAGGGGTTAAACAACATGGAGTTGGAAACACACATAAGCTCCTTGTTAGGATTCCCCATGTGTGGGCAGGGTAATAACAGACTCCCTTTACAGTTGTCTCACAGTTCAATTAAAAAATCACATTTGAATTTACAAGAAGTGGTCGCTTCCACATTCCCCCTGCTGCACACCATTCCGGATAAGAGGACAGCAGAGTGGGCCACCTGCTCAACATCATTTCCAGATTTGTTTTAGTGGACCTCAACCCCTAAGGACCAAATCTTGAAAGGCTCAAAGAGACGTGGTGGACACACACAGGGTAGTAAATTGACGGCTTGTCTGTACTCACCCTCTGGTAACACTCTGGCAGGTGGTAGTCCAGTGAAGGTGGCGTTCGCTGCATGAGTATACCAATGGACTCTTTAAGTAGTGGCACCACACTGAAAAACACAGAAACAGCCATGAGGCGCCGGACAGCTCGCTCAGTTCAGATAAGGGAAAAGCTGAGTCCGTCTTCTGGGGATGAATCACAGTGCCGTGAAAATGTGTTGGCCCCCTTTCTGATTTCATCTTTTCTTGCGGTTTCTTAACCCCCAGTTGCTTCGGATCTCTGAACAAATTTAGTATAACACAAAAAGACAACCCGAGTAGACCTCATACGCAGTTTTTACAAAAGATCATTTGATTTGTTAGATGAAAAAAGTTCACCCACACCCGTACCACCCCTGTGAAAACATAATTGCCCCCCTTAGTCATTCAGTCAACCATTGAACCAAACTGAAATGGTCACAAATTAAATTAGACCAGATCCTCCCAAGCTTGACTGCGGTCAGCCCCATTGACTGTAAACCTCATTTCAACAGAGCCTCTCCAGTAATGCGAAGTTGGCTAAAACGAGCGGCGCACCAGGTCTCGATCAAAAGAAATCCCCCCCCAAGACCTGAGAAGGAAAGTTACAGAAATATATCAGTGGAGAAAAAGCGTTACTCCATCACACGGGCACACTCAACATTCACATCCTTGGCATGTTTGAGGAAAACTAAAGATTCCAGCGAAAGCTCCACTCAGACATGGGAGAATACGCAGATCCCACAAAGTCACAGACCGGGTGTGGAATTCCAGACCAGGCTGCCCGACCCATCAAGAAGCAGTGTTGTTCGTGGTGCCACCATGTTACCCTGGTATTGGTCAATCCTAGCTTTGTTTTATGCCCTCAACCAAATTTTTGAAATGGTGCATCACACCCTACACAGGGGTACCAGTCAGGCCACAGAATCCTAGGGACTGGCAAAGTTACCACCGCCACCACCTCAGGTTTCTTGATTGAGCTATCAAACCCATACTGTGGTGGCAAGCTACCCAACCACAGACCAATCAAACAACACAAAACAGGACCCCTCAAGGTGCCCCACCCGGCCCACATCCTGCCTCTTCTCTCACCTCCAGGCTCAAAGCTTTCCAGCTTGGGTATGGGGCACCGTTATGTGCGGACACACATGTTCCTACGATTCATCAAACGTCATAGACAGACGGGGGACCCACGATACTACATGTCGACCCCCAAGTTTGCCGTGACGGACTGAATTCCAGTACTCCCAAGGCTCCTTCACCTACTGTTGTCGCCCAGCACAAGTCATCGCTACATTGTCAGCAGTGGCCTCGGACAATGGAGATGTTTGTTTGCATCTTTGGGGCACCCTGGGCGTCTCAAAGGAGGCTCTCTTGACCTTTAAACACCCCCCCAACTTTACCTCACGTACTGTATTGGGACACAGCATTGTCTGTAAAGCGTGCCTTACATTTCTGAAAGTCTTAGACAGCGAGTGCCTGTCAGGTAATGGCAGATGGGGTACAGGGGTTATATGTCATCTCCCTAGCCGGACCCTTCAATCCATTTCCCCACCCCTGGGAATCGACCATCACACAAAGGAGTGGCGGAAAGGCCACACCGCCCAGAGGCGCTCGCACGCTCATCACAAATTCACACCGAGTGCTTCTCAGCAGCAGGGCAGGAGATGGAAGCTGCATGTGGGCTTTCAAGTGGGCCTCTCTGTTCTCTGGGAAACAAAAGGCCTGTTGCCATGGCAGCGGGGTTGAACACAAGGAATTTTGACACTCCGTCGGGATTGGATGAGACTTTGGCTTGTGGGGTTATGGGTCTGGTGCTGCTGTCGTTGCCAAATTTAGACTTTTGAAACTGTGGACCCCCCTACTCGCCGCCAACATCTCATCACAATATCTTTTGTGTCAAATGGGCCCAATAGAAGTGGCAGCTTCGCCAGCGAGGCCTGTACTTGCCTCTTTGCCTAGAGGGGCGTCCCAGCACTAAGGTTACTCCTCCTTGTAAAACGTGTAGCTGGTATTCTAGCAGTCAACAATGTTAGAGCTCGGTGAAGACCGCTATATATGAGTAAACTGAACTGAATGGACTTTGTGGCATTCTACGCGAGTTGGCACACCGCCGCCTTCACACACATTGTACATACCAACATGTCACATGACAGTGGCTCAGAGTATAAATCAGGTAGTGTTGGAAGGGGTAGAATGAGTGACCTTAGTGGCTGGGAATGTGGCCTGACAGCTGGCACTTGGCCTCTCGGGTGAAGCGTCTCCCAAATAGCTGCTGTCACAATCATCTGTTTCATGGGTTTGCTGAGAATGGCACAAAAGGCAAATACTACCAGTGGTGGGCAATCCTGGGAATGAAAACAGCTTGAGGATCAACGGGGTCAAGAGAGAAAGGCGACAATCACGCAAAACGGCCAGATAAGTCATATCTGAGTTCAACACTGGTGTGTAGGATGGCATCCCAGAATGCACCTCTTATCAGATATTGTTTTGAATGGGCAACATCCACCAGAGACCATGCTGGGTGCACAAAAAACAAAGCAAATCTCAGTGGGCACAGATGCATTAAAACTTTGTGGGGAAAAGTTAATTTATCAGACAAATCTAATACTGCATGCTGATGGAAGAGGAGTCCACGAAGCCATCCTGTTTGGTATCAGCAGTGGCCGCGCCTTGGTGGGACACGTTAAACCTCTCCGACACCCACTGAAGAACATCAGTCACATTGCTGCTGACCAAATTCATGGCCTCACTTCCGGATAACGCACAATGTCTCCAGGCACGCATCACCACCGGGTAGTTCCAAGGACATGACAGCGAGTCACTGCTTCCCTGCCCTTCACAATCCCCCGCATCTCAGCCCTCCCAAGCATCTTTGGGATGAGGTGGAAAAGGCCGTTTACAGCAAGACTGGGCAGACATCCAACGCTGCCACTGTCCAGGGCAGTCTGTTCCGCATGGCGCAGCATTCCTGAACTAAACATCCGGCGTGTTGTAGAATCCATGCCCAGACTAATCTGTGCTGTTCTGAAGGCCACGAGTCGGCTGCACCCAATAAACCTGCAACTGAATGTGCCAAGAAAAAAAAAAAAGTGACAAATGTATTGAAGCGGCAAACCGCTGCAAAAACCAAAAAGGTGTGAAAGTAAACGGCGGTTACTCATAACCAAGAAAGGCGTTGACCTCGGGTTTGTCTGCACAGAAGAGACAGCAGCAGTCTGCCATGACACACCCTGTAGACAAGAGCAACCTCAAAGGCTGAGGGGCACCAGAAAGGCAGGGAAACACAATTGAGGGCATGTGGTGCAACACAGCCTGGCACACCAAGTCAAGAACACTAGCAGGGATGGAATGGGGACAGCACGGCCATTGGGGTAGAGCATTAAACAAAGTGGCCAGCCAAGGGGAAGGTCTGATTAGTGTTTAGCTTGAGGGGTGAAAAATGAGTGCCAGGAGGAGACCCCAATTCACAAACACCCCTGCACTTAAGACAAGAATCACACACTTGGGTTTTACTTACTAACTAGCCATGTGGAAGGCCAATAACACAACAAATTCCAAAAGACACTTGTACCTTCGGCGCCTTTCCTCGGTACCTTTCTATGTCTGAGCCGCTCTTGAAATCGAGATGGCTTCCCGTAAAGCCTCCTTCTCAGACATTCTCATTTTGAGGTGGCACCTCCTGTCCACTTTTATAAGGCCCATCTTGGAAGGCGACTCTCAGCATGCCTTCTACTTCTCTACTCCTCCTTGTGTGTCTCGCACTCAAACTTCGGCTTTCGGTTGTGTCACCAAAGTGACCAATCAGATTGCTCAGAGGGACCGGACACACCCACACCCCTTAGTATTTTATTATGCCGGGTGATTCAAAAAGATTCATCCGATTTTAAAGTGCCATATTTTTACAACTGTGAGGCGCCTAGGAACCAATCCCATACCAATTGAAAGAGAGGGTCATAGAGTTTCTGACTGTCACCAGAAGATGGCTCCCTTCAGTCTGCGAAAATCGAGTTTGGGATGAAATTGACCATCGCATTGCTGCTGTTGTCCGTACAGCTGGAGGAGGTCATATTGAACGCTTGTAAAATTACATCATAAACTTTATGCTCACCTAAACCACTTACAATTTACTGCATTGTTCTGTAATGAGGGGAAATGAAATCGCTTTGAAATCGGATGAATCTTTTTGAATCCCCCTGGTATTTAAGCTGCCACGACAAACATTTTGTGAAATTTTTCAGGTAAAGAAGACAGAAGAAGTCTTGAGGGTAAGTAAGGTAGTCCCACTCACCAATCACGGCGCCCGAGAGGGGTGATGTGTTACACGTTGTCTCGTACATCCATCCATTATCCAACCAGCTATATCCTAACCACAGGGTCATGGTAGGTCTGCTGGAGCCAATCCCAGCCAACACAGGAACAAACCCCGGGCAGCGCGCCAACCCACCGCAGGGCACACCCAGCACACATTAGGGACAATTTAGGATCACCAATGCACCTAACCTGCATGTCTTTGGACTGTGGGAGGAAACCGGAGTACCCGTGCAATTACAAATTTCACTGTGTAGTGCCAAGCGTGTCTGTTTGTGCCTCTCGGGGTGTTGACATTTGAGCATTTCATTTCCGACATACATTTCATGACTGGAACTCAATTATTTTTAGTTGCTGTCACATTTGTCTTTTCTGAAATTCGTCACATGGCCTCTTTTGTCGCGCTGATGACGTCACGGTGCTAAACGCTATATAAATATACCGCCGATGAGATAAAAACAAGCTCAAGGCGCTTTAGTGTTTGGGTTTACTTTTTTCGGTGAATCTCCAAAGTGATCTCAGTACGGCGTGTTGTCCCGCAGCAGTGGGCCTGTGTTCATTTGACCCCCGGCTTCAACCAGGCTAACGGCAGAGTGCTGTGCTGTGTGGCTTTAAACTACCCAGAAGTCCTTGTGTTGCGTCAGCTTCTATCCGTTGTGGTTACTGCGTAATTTTCAAATTGCCTTTACCTTTGGAGTTGCCTTCATATTTACAGAGACTTTCTATGACACCGAATTCTTTGAGTACGAAACACCCTGATAGGATATAAATGGCTTCCAAATAATTATTAACAATTAAAGAAATCAGGCATGAATGGGTCACTGCTTCCCGAGTCCCCGACCCCCCGGTCTCCGACTCACCTCACTCCTATCAGTAAAGCGATGAGCATGGAGCAGATGGGGTCGGCAATCATGAGGTCGTACTTCTGCATTAACAGCGCGGATATGATGACGCCGATGCTTCCCAGCGTGTCGGCTACGATGTGCAAAAAGACACCTGGGAAGAAAACAGGAAAAAACAAAAATAGTTAGCATTCCGATGGGCTGGTGCTCCCTAAAGCACTCGAGTTCTCACCTGCACTCATTACAAGACACACCACGGACCGATAAAACGAGTCAAGACTTCACCGTGCACCAATCATGCGCTGAGAAAATGACGTCATGGCATACGGACTACACGGATACTTGATTATATGGGAATGACACAAACCAAGCGCCCTGGCAGAATGTTGGAGAAAACAAGTGAATACAATTGTTGGGTTGGATGGCATGGAAAAAATTTCCGTGACTCTTCCAAAAGCTCACGGGTGCATTAATACATTTCTAAAAACTGTTTCAGGCTTGGGAAACCCAATTTATAAAAATTCTATAAACTTTTCCGAAATTTTATGACCAAACAAACAAACTCTCTGCTGGTCGCATGGCTGGGAACCATAAAGGGTCTGCCACGTGTTGCTGGAGACGCGCGGCAGAGCATTACTGCCACCTAGTGGCTAAAGGGCAAATTGCAGTGTGAAATAAATGTGCACAGCCTGAAGATTATTAGATAGACTCTGGAAGTTTCTCCATAGGGTGGCATGGTGACAGAGTGGTAGGTGAATTGGCATTGCTGGAATTAACCCTAGAGTGCGTGTATATGTGTGTTCACCCAGCCACGGACTGACGTCTTGTTCAGGTGGCGTTACTGAAATTACCCCTAGACAGACAGACAGAGAGTGCGAGTGCGAGTGTGTGTGTTGTCCCTGCAATGGACTGATGTCCTGTTCATGTGGCGTTAACTGCACCCAGTGCTTGCTGGGATATACTCCTGCTTTATCCTGACCAGGCTCAGCAGATTTAGAAAATGGATGATTATTAATTATTATTATTGTGTCTACAGCAGAGAAAAACATGCAAATAGATTAATGGATGGAAGATACTGAGAACAACAATAATTAATACTGGCTCTGCGTCTTGGGCGTTCCCTACATGCAGTCTGCCTGTTCTCCCTGTTGGTCCGTGTGAGTGTGTTCACCCGTGTGCTGGTCTGGCGCCCCATCCAGAGTTTGCTCCTGGCTTGTGCCCGACGTTTGGTGGGATAGGCTCCAGCTGCCCAGTGGCCCTGCTCTGGATAAGCAGGTTAAGACGACAGATGGGTGAAAAAGTTTCTCCATTTTACACTCATGCAAGTTTATGAGAGACAGACAGACAGATGATATGCACATAATGCCACCTGAAAAGTGACAATACATTTGTCACTGTTAAAGCCCATTGCGGCACTTCCTGTGTGATTTTGGGCTACACAAAAATAAACTGTATTGTAGTGTATTGTATAATACATCTCATCCAAGCTGGAAATAACCCTGGAGTGCCAGCCCATCCACTCCTACAGGTCCAGTGAACTTATTAAACACATCTTTGGAATTCTGGGAGAAAACCTACACAGCTATTTACGGCTTGGCGACCATTTCAAAAACACAGAGAAGAGCAACTGTGGACGAGGACGGGCCATTCAGCCGACAAGCTCACCAGTCGGATTCCTCAAATTCCTACTGTCGAGAGTTGAAGGTCCCCACCCGGCTCAATCACTCATTCCAAGCGTCCCAAGCTCATTTCACATAAAACCGTAAGACGACTCACAAGATGTGAAACAAAAACGCAACCTCAACGACACCGCACACGTCTATATGAGCGGCGCATTCGCATAATATTCAGATCCCTTTATCAGTTTCCAAAAGATGACTTTACCCCCAGTGATCTGTATTCAGGCCATGCCAGCTAGTTTTTAATAAATCTATAAGAATGTCTAATATCCTTTTTTTTTTTTGGTTTTGTCATTCTGGGGTGTTAGGGGATTTTAAAGATTTTAGACCAAAACTGCAATGTAACAACAAAATGTGAAAAAAGTGAAGGGGTCTCTGAATACGTCCTAAAAACGCTGATTTAGAAAAAGAGCAGTGGGCCAGTACTGACCCCTGCTGGACACCCCTTTTAACATCACCTCATTCTGGAAAAATTCCTCTCACCCTAAATAATAATAATAATTCCTTACACTCATATAGCACTTTACACAGGGACTGGGGGTGTGGAGCCACTTCAGCCACCGCTGAGCCCTGTGCTTCCCGCGTTTTGAGTCAAACATTCAAAGCCGCAGCACACTGAAGCTTCCGCCATTTTGTCGACCTCGTTTCTGTCACTCACAATAAAAATGAACAATGCAGAGGGGAAAGAGCGTCGCTGGGGGCCACAGGCGGCTCACCCGGGACTGCCGCAGCCTCGCATATCCAGCAGCCCCAGGCTTCGAGTCCTACACCTCCGTACAGCAGGCCGGGTTGAGGAGATTCGTTCTTACAGCCGCAGGAAAACAATAAGGTGAGAATGTTCTAGAAAGTAACAATGTCTGTCATTATTATGATACAGGGAGATTCACTCGAAAGAGGCCCCGAATATTCTGTCGTAACTCCAGTTCGGATGAAGCAATCTGAACCAAACAATACGCTCTCTACCTTGACGTTTGTGTAATCGATTTTGTTCCATGCGATGCTGGAAGTGGTTTCCGTTTTCTGCCAGACACATTTCAACGCGGCGCTCCATGTTCCTGAACGTATCGGTGATCGTCTCGGTGGGGAATAGCGGCAATTTCACGTTGGATATTTTCCTTCAGATCTTCCAGAGTGTGACGCTTGTTCCGATACCCCAAAGGAAGAAGTCTGGTGGTGTCAGATCCGGCGACCCTGGTGGCCAAAGCCACTTTGAAATGGCCCTGTTGCAGAAGGAGGACTCCATTTCTGCCAGGCTCCTTGCCGATGTGTGACACGTTGCTCCATCTTGCTGGAAGTCACTCGAACATCTAGTTGATTCCGACATCATTAAACGAATTGGTGACCCAACCGTGAAGACACGCTGCTCAATGCTGTACACCACCATCCTGATGAGAAGTTGAGTGAGTGGGTGAAGGGGTACGGGTGGGCGGTATGAACCCAGAAGTTGCAGACGGAGGGTAAACATCACGACGGCTGTCCGGCGCCCACCTCATTGCTCTGACGCGGGGGCATCCCGGCTTGTTCTCAGCTCCATATACTGAGGAGCACATTGCACGCTAAGATTGCTTCATCCTAGCGAGAGTTATTACAGAACATTTGGGGTGTCTTTCGAGTGAAGCTCCCTGTAATTACTATTGGTTTTCAAACTCTAGGGGGGTCCCTTTAATGTTTGTTTTCCTCAGGTGGCTTATTCACATGCGTTCGGCCCACACCGCCTTCCCTTTCTCCATCTCAACCTTTATGATCCCGCAACCCCATTTTGGCTTTTTACGTTCAATGACAACCCACCTGCAGCAGCTGCAAACTGCCCTTTTGGTGAAACGAGTGCAAATCGGGGGTCCCACTTGGTAAAACAAACTCACCTGGAAATGGGGTAACATACGTCAAAGGCTTAGGTGACCCACTGCAAGCCTCTTGTGAACCAACAATGAACTTTAATAAACACTTCATTAATGACCTAAGCAGGTGTACAGACAGCTTTGGCTGTTTGATGGTTTCAGAAAACCCACTTGAAAATTCCAGAATGTCTCGACGGTCTGGAGATGTCATCGTTCTCCACACACACTCGGAGACACAGCAAAGCAGCCCCAAAACATCACTGAGCCTCCTCCATGGCTCACAGTGGCTCTGGTGTTCTTATCTTTGAAAGCTTCATCTTTCCATCTGTGGACATGGAGCTGATGTGACCTGCCAGAAGGCTCCAGTTGCGTCTCATCAGTCCAAAGGATGTTCTCCCAGAAGTCATTGGGGCTTCTCAGTGTCAAGAGTGCATTTAGCACATGCCAGTCTGGTTTTTATTTTACATGGAGTCCTCCAGGGTTTGACAGATGGTGTGATCAGACACTGACGGACCCTGACCTCGGAGTTCGGCTTGTATCTCTCTGGAAGTTGTCTTTTGGCTTTTTGTCCGGCATTGTCACTGTCCCTCTGCCCATTCTGGGGTCTGGCTAGAGTCCCTCTGACCTTCAACTTCTTTATTATATTTGTAGCTGTTGTCACAGGAGCATCACGCTGCTTGGAGATGGTGGTCTTTAAGCCTTTGCCCGACTCTCTCCTTTGCTTTCTCTGATCCACGTTCAGTGTGGGACACACGGTGACACCAAAAAGCAGAGTGACAACTTTTCTCCATTTAAATCGACTGATTGCACGATTGGAGACGTGTGTTTGATACAAATTCAAGAAAACAACCAGTTTGAAAAATCACTCGAATCCAGTTACTTAGGATCTTTTCTAGGGGTCCTAACAAATGTGCGCAGGCCATTTTAGAATATCCTTGTAGAATAAGCCACACTTGATCTCTCGTCACACTTGCCTTGCTTTACTCCATGACATATCAAAGGCATGCAGGTACACGGGGGGACATCCCAGAATTTCATCACTTTTCAGGGGGTATACAGCACTTTTTCAAAAGCTGCAAGGGGACCGAGAAACCTGTCCACGTCTGTATAATGACCCTCGGTAACTTACATAAAATAAAGATTGTGGAAACCGCCTTGTCCTTTAACCTTTGGAAAAGCCACTACAGGGTTGAGCGTGACTGAAACACCACAAAGGTAGCCCGAGAGTACACTCAACATGTAAAAATGAAGAAGAAAATGGGACCATACCTTGTAAGATCTGCCTGCTGGAGCCGTGTTCATGTGTGCCAAGGTGATTATCTGTGGGGGGGGAAAAAAGAAATTACAAAAACGTGTCCTGGTCAAGTGGCATCAACCATTACTAGTGCTTGGTGCAGCTGCCAGCCCACTCCATACATCAATACTGACATGACACAAGTACGGGTGGGCACTCTCACGAACACACACACACACACATATGAGGGTGCACACTCCAGCCAACCCCCTTACCTTCGCAGTGCTCCTCATGAGAGTGACCGTGGCTGTGCCCATGGCCGTGCCCGTGATGTTCATGGCTGTGTCCGTGCTTCTCTTCGTGCTTGTGCCCATGGCTGTGCCCATGTCCTCCATGACTATGGCCGTGACTTAAGCCCCCGTTAAACAGCGAGTGGCTGTGGCCGTGTTCTGCAATACAGAGACAGAGTCGGCTCAGAGGGGAAGGCCGTGGACCAGAAGTTAAAACAAGCAAAATGCCAGGAGGCGAAACGCTGGACTGCAGGCTGTTAGGTTTGGACAAAAACCGCAGTTACCAGAACAACATTAAAAGGAACTTGTGCCAAAATGCAAGGAATGAACAAATTGAATTGGTGCAGTTCAAGTGCTTCCTTTTACGATGAACAATGAATGTGTAACTAGTGCAAGGACTGAAATAAAAAAGAAAAGCGCAACATGAGAACTAAAAAATTGTGAAAAATAAACAACTTAATAAAGTGCTTCCTTCACGGTTATGAAAAGAAATGAGAGAGTCACAGAAACGAAGAGAAGTGAAACACACTGCCGAGAGATCAACAACAACCCAATCGAGTAAGGAGAACAACTGCAAAGCACAAGCCAGCGAGAGGCCGAGCCCTACGGTGAATGTGCCGCAGTCAGACGTGGTCTCGTCTTACTGAGCAGACAGCTGCCAATAGTCGTCGTCGTCGTCGTAGGAATGTTACGCGTTCTTTCCAGCCCTCTGGAGTTTGTTTTTTTTTTTTTTTTCTATCCTCCTGGCCATCGGACTTTACTTTATTCTTTGTCACTTAGTATCGCCTAATCTTATTTGTATATTTTTCTTTTTTCATCTTGTAAAGCACATTGAGGTACATCACTTGTATGGAAACATGCTATAGAAATAAATGTTGTTATTGTGGTGTAGGGCGCAGCAAAATGCTTACTCAAATGTCATGTCACGTCAGAGCAGCATGCAACATGTCGCCACCTCGGCATCAGAGTAACAGGAATGGATTACAGTTAGTGACGTGCACAACGATTTCTTTTTAGTGATTTGATTCATTTCATTTAGTTCACCAAAATGATTCAAATGTTTGAATTGCTGCTTCATTCACTACAAAACCAACGTCAAGCTACTGGATATTCTAGTTTACAATGTAGAAGAGCATCATAACAGTGGAGCATCATAAAAAGCAAGAAACAGAAAATCAATTATTCACACTTAAATAATAATGAAATAAGCAAACATTTTTATAGCCAACAGATGTCGAAAGAAACACAGCATGTGAGTTCTTACATCTTTTACGACTAAATAAAATCGGTATCAGTTTTGGATTACGCCAGCTGATCACCTACATGAATAGAAATGGGAGAGGCCATGTATGACAAAGTTCTTCGTGCCTGACGTGCTGTTGGCGTACACTGCAGTTACAAAGTTGTACTGTTCATATTATAATTGTACATCTATAAATGTAGCTACATAAAAATATTAGCAACTTCCAGTAGACGGCCCTCTAATGCGTCCTCCAGTCAGTCAGTGAACTGACCTTCAATGTACTGCGTGACGTGTGTCTGCAGGCCGGTCCTCCATTCAGCATACAAACTGATTCTTTCAGTGAACTACTTCAGTGTTACTGTACTGCGCACGAGCGCGACTCTCTTGTCTGTAGTTTGTGAACGAACTTGCAGTGGTACTCCTGATCAGTAGGGGCACACCGGGTCAGTCAGACAGCCAGGGTACTGAGATGGTCATAGTCGCTCAGTCAGAGTGAACCGATCAGCGGGAGCAAGTTGGCCATTGGCTAATTGTAGTCAGTTTACTGACAGGCCACTTCCCGAAGACAGCAGCCATTTAAGTGAAGTTAAGATGACTGTCGTGGAATGCAATACAAAGCACAGCAGGTACTGTGCACACGTCATAAGATTTGTTCTTTAATGTCATTGTACCAGTAAGTTCATACTGAGACCAAGACAAGTACAAAAGAACTAGTTTGTTTGTTCATTGCACATCACTAATTACAATACGTAACTTCATTTTAAATCATAGAAAAACACATTGAAAATCACTTAACCACATATATAGACATAAAATGCACAAAATAAGTCAATCTATATATATAATTCATATAAGCTGCCGACAAGTAAGACACCTATGGTGCACGCAGGAAGGAGCCACTCCCACCAACTCCAAGACCATTGGATACGACGACAACTCGCAGAGCCACGCCCACCAACTCGGACACGACGACACAGAAAAAACGGTGTCATTTATATTCGTCTGTCGTAGAGGCCACATGCACCTCTGAGCCACGTTGACTGTTCATAGAGGCATGTTTCTCGCGGAGGTGAGTCGCCATATGCAGCGTGTAAAACGGTTTGCGAGGGGTAACCCATGGGATCCTTAAAACGATCCTTTACAACTGAGGTTAAAACACAATGAAGTAAGCAGTCTTTAAAAACCGAGTTTTCGGTTACGACGCATGACCGCGTGCACCATAGCAAACTGTTTTACACGCTACATACAGCAATTCGCATCCGTGACAAACATGCGTCTTCTTAGATGCTCCTGCAGGAACACAAAAGACATTTCCCTGCCCACCAACACTCCTTTTTCACCGGCCCGCGTCTACCCTCGCTCTCTAGGCATTCACACTGCCTGCCCATGTGCCCGGGCGCAAAAACTCACCGACCACCCAGTTAGTCCCTTTCGTCTGTGCTAGGAGTCCACATGCACGTCTGAGCCACGCTGAGTTTTCATTATTCTTTTCGGTTTCAACACCCGACCGCGTCCACCATGAAAAACCATGCGAAAGGAACAACGAAGCCCCACCTCGCTACTACCGTGGTCGGGTGTCTTGGTGGATTATATAGAAAAAAGCAGCCACAACCGCACAGAGCAATGAAAAGTCTACGTGAGTCACAGGTGCATCTGGACTGTGCAAAGACGACAACGACTCAAGTGACAAGTTGGAGGTGGGCACATGAGCAGGCAGTGCATACTGAATGAGAAATTCAGTCACGGACAATTGTGTGTTGGTTCGTTCCGTGCATTGTTACAATGTTGCTTTTCTTGCTGATTTATTACATTACCGATTTTTGAAATGTTAATTTTCTCCCTGTGCTTAAAAATCATTAAAAAACCGGCCTGATTATGTGGCATATGGTACGCCACGGGTTGGCTAGTAATAATATAAATAATACATTTACATAGCACTTATAAATAGATAGCGTAGTTGGCAGGATTAGATAGATAGATAGCGTAGTTGGCAGGATTAGATAGATAGATAGCGTAGTTGGCAGGATTAGACAGATAGATAGATAGATAGATAGATAGATAGATAGATAGATAGATAGATAGATAGATAGATATCATGATTGGCAGGATTAGATAGATAGATAGATAGATAGATATTTTCATATCTATCTAATAGACAGATAGACAGTTTTTAGTGACCTGCCACCATGTTCATATTGACTGCAGATCAAGTTTATTCTTTCCCGGGTTTGTAAAAACAAATAAATAAATAAATAAATACATAAATACAATGTCCTACCCTCAGGAAGTCATGGTGAGTAGTACAAGTGGAGGTTGTCCGATTCTGTATGATTCTGCACAAAGACATTTTTCTTCCAGCACAATTTGTCAGCACACGCAATACAGCTGATCAAGAAAACATTGGTGAAATCGGGGGGTCCAGCTGGTTACATCCCCTCCCCTTTCTCACCCAAATCCGCTCCTTCTGATTTCTGATTGTTCCCACACATTAAAGAACCTTTACGTGGAAAAGCGTTTGGGACGTGTGATGAATTCATTGATGCAGTGAATGAGCAACTTGAGAACTTTACATGAAGGGATTTTGTCGCTTGCTTTGACAAATGGATCAAGCGCATGAAAAGTGCATTGCTGCTGTGTTGAAGTCAGTAATAAGCGAACTTACACTGCAGGAAAAGATTTGGCCTTAATTGTTATTTCTTCTTTTTTCAAAGGACTTTTGTAACGCCCCAGGTAGGTAGGTAGGTAGATAGATATTAAAGGCACTATATAATAGATAGATAGCGTAGTTGCCAGGATTAATTAGATAGATAGATGTGAAAGTTTCAATGAAAGATAAACTTTATAGTCACGGGGACGGGGGCAGGTCCCCCATAGATTCAACACAATTTTCCACATGTGAATTGTTGAATTCACTCAATTTCAAGATTTTACAAATAAGAAAAGGGAAGAGAGGAGGCACAAAGGCGTGGCGCACTGGGGAGGAGAGTGATTGTGTGGCACACCGGGGAGGCTGGACGGCGAGCGGATTGCAGTTATCCGTTACGTGATGCAGAACCGTTTCTGTACTGGTACTGAGGTCTCAAAGCTGGTATTGATATCAAAGTCAAACTTTTAGTACAAACCCAACACTAGTTTCTGGTCAGTTTAATGAAGGTTCATATATGAGATAAAAATTTAGTAACCACTGCTGGCCGGTGAAATGTGCAGTCAGGTTTTCCTTGGTAAGTCAATACACTTTATAACAGATTTAGTTCCTTTTTTTTGCATGTAAGTTACTCTTAAATGTAAAGTTCCCCAGCGCTGCCTGGAAAGTGGGCTTGTAGTTGAATGTGGTGGACTTGTTTTGGCTGCCAGGCAGAGGCAGGATGAACAGGACAAAGCTAGGCCTGCACTCACATCCTGTCAATCTTAACAGTAGAGCTGTGAAGTTGGCATTACCAGGCACCATACCTTTGTCTCCATGTGAATGGCCGTGACCACCATGCTGAAAAACAAATATTCCAATCAGGTTGACTATCAACCCTGCAATCGACACTGGCAATAACCGTTCATGGTGGACATCTGGAGGCTCCAGCGCTCTCTGCAAAGGACAAGAGAGGAAGTTCAGATCAGAGCTATTATTAAATGACACACAGATTTAAAGACAGGCAAGGCATAGAGGTGCCTGCCACACTGTAGGAAGCACAAGTGTTGGGAAACAAAAAGCAAGCAGGGTCCTACCTCGACACCTTCAGAGAAAATGAAGAAGGCTGTAAACACCAGAAAGAGGCCGTTCACAAAGCCAGCCAGCACCTCGGCCCGCACGTACCTACCAAGCAGAACAGAGGAGAGCGTTAGGAAGACGGTGGGCACATGTCAAGTGCTGCAAGCCTCCGTCTCCACTTCCAAACTCGCGACCCAGGCACTTGGCCGCCAATGATGGGGAGGTATGGCCTCTCTTCCTCCACCGCAGTTGGGATCCACTTAACGAAAACCCAACGCTGGAGACATCAAGAACTGTTTGGACTTTTCGTTTTGTTGACAATAACCCATTTTCAAAGCCACGTGGGCCACTTTTCCCCGATGCTGCTGCCTTGTAAAGTGCGAGGACCCCACACTTGAAGGCACTGGGCATACAGCAGGGGTGAATACCTGGACAAGGGTGACTGGAGGGAACAGAATTGACTGCTCAGCACATGTGACTCCAGTCACACCTTTACCTGAGCAAAGTCGTTACCAGTCAGACTTATAACTCTCGAAGTAATAAAGGATCACCCCTGCCATTCAGAGCTTACAGTAAGTAAATAAGGCATTACACTATACAATAACTAGCTGTGTAAGCCCGTGCTGTAAAAAGCCCAGGCTGCTAGAAACTGTTAATCGTCAGAAAGAAAAAATTGAAATGCAGAGTCAGCGGTTTCGTTTTGGCGACGTGCTCGCCTCCGTCGTCTATCAGCGGCTAAGCGAGTTTCTCTCTCCTGGGAGGTCTTGTTTCGGCGATGTGCTCGCCTCGCTTATGTCAGAGTTTTTCCTTTCTCAGCAGTTTCACTTTGGCGGCAGAGTTGCTTTCCTTCAGCTTCATGCTGTAGCCTCGCACTTCTTACTTCTTCCGAATCATTAACTTGGGGCCATCTTGCCCGCTCTTTCAGCTTCATGCTATAGCCTCTCACTTCCAGGCCGGACAGACAGACACCCACAGTTCCACTCGTAGACGTTTATATATAAGATAGTAATAATGATAATAACCTCTTAGGAGATTTAGTTTCGGTGATGTGCTCGCCTCACTTGTCTATCAGTGGCTAAGCGAGTTTTCCTCGGCGGTTTCACTTTGACAACGGAGTCGCTTTCTTTCACCTTCATGGTGTAGCCTCGCACTTCTTTCTTCTTCCAATTCGTTAACTTGGGGCCACCTTGACGGCTCTTTGAGCTTCATGCTATAGCCTCACATTTCTGGCCGGACCGACACACACACACACACACACACACACACACACACACACACTTCCACGCGTAGGCGTTTATATATAAGATAATAATGTAGGAGTGGATCATTCCTGACGTAAATTGAGGCCGCGCTCCCATTTCCTTACCCGTAGGAGTACGCGTCGTTGTACCGCCACCGGGAAATGACAGACGCTGCTAATCCAGCCAGCAGTGCCGTGCAGTCAAAGAACATGTGAAAGGAGTCAGAGATGAGGCCCAAGCTGTAAAGAGAAAGGAGACAACGTCAGGAGAGCCAGCACAAGGCAAAGAGAGTACTTCACAGGGTTAGGGTGGCGTGGGCAGTGACGGAATGACAAGACCAGATTGACAAATCCACACGTGAGGTACCCAAGCCTGAAAGGAAGAAAGCATGTTAGACTTTTCATATTATGGCGGTTTACAGATATTTTAATGGTGTTATTTTACTGTCCTGGGGGGTCTTTAAGAGTTACTTGGAGTATTCGGGTCTTATGGGGTGTGCATGTGTGAGAGAGAATGGGCGAGGTCCATGCCTGGACTTTGGCTTCCAGATTTGTGATGGACTGAAAGATCACCCCGACAGTATAAAGTGGAAGCTTAAGGGGAGGGCGTGTGTGACAAGTCGTGTCGCTGAACGGGGATTTTAACGCGCGTTTTGCTTTTCTGTACTTTCCTTGCATTTCAACCAAAGCTGACATGATGCGAGGTTAGCATGATTGTGTGCACATCGTAAATAAGGCAAATATGGAGGGGGCACCAGCTGGTGATCCCCGTATAATTTGTAATAAATGCGCACTGAAAAAATTGCAAGAAAGCAGCTTTCCAGACAGCTTCAAGCTGACCACATCTATAATTTCAGTTTAATGGCATCACATAGGAATTTGGAGAAGCGTGAAATTCACTTTTAATCGACTTTGCTGTCTTCAATCGTGTAATGATGCTGACACACTGCATTAGCTCAGTGGAGCTCCAGATGTTTTGCAGCAGATTTTCATTTGCACTCCACACCTGCTGCTTCTCTTCAGAGGGTCCATCAGTAAGTGCAGGTGGCAGCAGGACAAGGCCAGGCCTTCCCAGGTGCACCACAGGTCTACATTTACAACCCCAAATCAGAAAAAGTTGGGACAGTGTGGAAAATGTGAATAAAAAAAATAAAAGCAGTAATTTACAAATTTCCCTTAACTTTTATTTCATTGCAGACAGTATGAGCACAAGATAATTCATGTTTTTTTTTTGGTCAACATCATTTGATTTGTAAATAAACATCCATTCTTGCCATTCAGGCTTGCAACACATTCCAAAAAAAGTTGGGATGGGGCAATTCAGGGTTAGTAATGAGGTCTAATAACTAAATAATGATGTGATTTGAAACTGGCGATGTTAACAGGTGATTGCATTCATGATTCGGTACAAAAGCAGCATCGAGGAAAGGCCTACTCCTTTAGGAGCAAAGATGGGCAGAGGATCGCCAGTTTGCCACCAAGTGTGGGCAAAAATCTTTGAAATGATGAAGAAAAACGTATAAGACAGATAGGAAGAGATTTGGGCATTTCTCCCTCTACAGTGCATAACATAATGAAAAGAATCAGCGAATCTGGAGAAATTACCGTGCGCAAAGACCAAGGGCGCAAGCCTACACTGAATGGCCGTGATCTCCAAGCCCTCGGACGGCACTGCATTAAAAACCGTCATTCATCAATAAATGATCTGACTGCGTGGGCTCAGGAAGTCACTCTCAAGCACTACGGTACGTAGTTACATTAGGAAATGCCAGCTAAAACTGTACTGCGCCAAAAGGAAGCCCTACATAAATAGTGTCCAGAAGCGCCGTCGACTTCTCCGGGCTCGGAGGCATCTGGGATGGTCCATTGTGCGGTGAAAGCATGTATTGTGGTCAGACGAATCGGTTTCTCACATCTTTTTTGGAAGAAATGGACGCCGTGTGCTGCGGACCAAAGAGGGAAAGGACCATCCAGACGGTTACCAGACACAAGTCCAAAAGCCAGGGTCTGTCATGGTATGGGGTTGTGTCAGTGCCTTCGGCAAAGGTAACTTGCACTTCTGCGATGGCATCCTGTTGATAACCCTTTGAGATGAAATTCTTCAATAAGATTTGGACATAATACAGTGGTGTGAAAAACTATTTGCCCCCTTCCTGATTTCTTATTCTTTT
>JANRMT010062855.1:3257436-3272373 GCA_026402145.1 Polypterus bichir lapradei
GCAAATAGTTTTTCACACCACTGTATCTCAGTTTTGGAGGAACAAATGCTGCCTTCAAGACGACGTCTTTTCCAGGGATGCCCATGCTTATTTCAGCAAGACAATGCCAAACCACATACTGCGCGCATAACAAGGGCATGGCCGCGTACGAAGAGGGTGCGGATGCTTGGCTGGCCTGCCTGCAGCCCCGATTTGTCTCCTATAGAGAATGTTTGGCGCATTTTGAAACGAAAAATGCGTCAACGAAGACCCCGTACTGTTGCGCACCTAAAACGTTGTTTGCAGGAAGAATGGGACAAACTAACACCTGCAACACTTACTCACTTGATTTCTTCAATGCCTAAACGTCTTTTAAGTGTTGTTAACTGTACAAAGTGGTAAGTGCTGTACTGTCCCAACTTTTTTTGGAATGTGTTGCAAGCCTGAATGGCAAGAATGGATATTTATTTACAAATCAAATGATGTTGACAAAAAAAAAAAAAAACGAATTATTTTGTGTTCATACTGTCTGCAATGAAATAAAATTTGAGGAGAATTTATAACTTGCTTTTTTCTTTTTTTAATTCACATTTTCCACACTGTCCCAACGTTTTCTGATTTGGGGTTGTATTTGGATAGAGCAAGTCCAGCACTGATTGATTCCACTTTTCCATCAATGTCCGGGTGAAACCTTTCCCCATGCTGGTCACGGACTGCGTTAAGATCAGCAGGGAGGAAGTCCAAGTGTGAATGCAGGAAATGAACCTTCAGCGTCACGTTGCACTTTATGGTTTTGTTGGCTTGAAGGACGTTGACAAACCAGCTGGACGTAGTTTGGTGCCAAGAAAATTTGCAACATTGATGACTGCCTTAAATGTGACTTCCTCCAGTCCCCACTAGTATAGGGTGGTCCAGATCTAATTATGCAATTTTCATTACGCTATAACTTACTAAGTTTATTACATAGAAAATCGCCCGAAAAATCCTGGACCATCGAGAAGTGTGCGAACTGACGACATGAAGAATCGTCTTTGCGCCGAACTGGAATCGTCCCGCCATAAATCAAAGTCATCCAGACGATCTGGGTCTGGATAATTAGATCTGGACCACCCTGTAGATCTTTGAACCACTTGTCATCGAGGACGTGTCCGATTTGTGGCCTTCTTTAATCTTGACATCAGTTATTTGTGGAAACGTCCATCTCAAATATCAAAACCCTTTACCATCCTCATCCTGGTTAACGTTTATGAACTCAGCAAACAGAAATGATTCACTCGGGTACTGAATATTCCAATGGTGAATCATTCAGACCTTAGGACGCTGGTGACTTCAAGCAGGGGAACAAACGTCTGCCAGCCTGCTCCATTTGTGGCCCTGCTCCGTCCAATTGTTAAGACCTTTGAATGTAAACCTGTGGTACGTCTGACCTCATCTTACTGCCACCTGCAAGCCCACTGTTACTGACAGCAGCAGCAGCTCTCTAATTTTATGTGTGTTTAGGGGGGTGGTTGTGCTTTATTATAGTATTTAGATTTTCCTTGAGCTTCTGTAAAGTTTTCATTTCCCCCCTGGGGTTAAATATAAAGTGTTATCCATCCTCCTTGTTTACCGTTTTCCCAATCTTTTTCATCTGTTCAAGTTTTATTTAAACAGGTGGCAAAAATATGTGTTGGGTGGCCAAGTGCTTCCTTCATGTGCCACACTCGTGACTTCATTTTAATGTAATAAGACTCCTTGGCACTGCTGTCCCGTTTGCACTACTTGGAGTATTCGATCTGCATTCCTAGCAGCCGTGCCACTACTTTTAGATCACTGCAGATGTTCCAGTTGTCATCGTCATTTATGTATACTTAGGCGACAGCAATAAAACGGCACGTGATAGGAGAATGTAAAGGCGGTTTATGAGATCCTACGATACACACAAAGTGTTCAGGAAGCAAACTTTTCATTGTTTAGTGTTATTAAAATGTTCACAAATCTAATTTATGATCAATGGCGGGGGCAGGCAGCACCTATTCTGGCATCACTGGGAATAAAGCAAGAAAACCAAACTCGGGACCTACTCTCATATACCCCCCGACCCCACCCTGACACAGGGACAATTTAGGACCAGCAGTCCTCCAAATGCCCCCTCATCATACCACCCGACTTTGAGTGCAGCCTTAAAGCACATACTCCTGGAGTTTCTGTACAGTGTGGGCCCTCTGCAACTTTCACGTGTTGCCTTCCCAACGCACAACAGGAACTCTTAGCTTTATGCAAAATATGTGACGTACAGTCCTGCTGTGGGCTGGCGCACTGCCCGGGATTTATTCCTGCCATGCACCCTGTGCTGGCTGGGATTGGCTCCAGCAGACCCTGTGTTAGGATATAGCGGGTTGGAAACTGACTGGCTGACTATGATGTGCAAAATGAGGTGCGTTTGGGAGATCACGGAGACCCCACACACATACTCATTTCTTACTCGTGGCACGGAACACGAGGGACTTGGCTTTGAACCGATTGCACTTCCGGAGACGAACGCTTCAGTGAGGTGGCTAAGAAGAGAAGTGCGGCACTCCATCTTCACCGGTGACTCTTCTTGAAGTCCAAACTACTAACAGATTTGCAAGATAGTGCCGGTGGCTTGTGATCGACCAATCAGCACAACTCAATGACCGAAGCCCCGCCCACAATAGTACATACCTTGGAATAGGAGCTTAAAAAATGACCGGAAACTACAAATAGCCTGAGCTCCTGTGGTGGGAATGCCACAAATGTTTCTAGTACTAGGGTGTTGTACCGTGTTAGCGATGAAGAAGGGGCCTGAGTTGCCTCAAACGCTTGCATATTGTAATCTTTTTAGTTAGCCAATAAAAGGTGTCATTTTGCTTGGCTCTTCTCTACAAATGTTTCTATAAATTCCTTGGAAAAAAAGTGGGAATGCGCCTTTAGTGAGCTGTTGAAGGTCACGACGTGCTCTGCCACTGACCCCGCTCTCTGCAATTGAACAAATATGATTTTGTCAAAAGCCACAGAGGTGGGTGGCTGTGGATGTGACAGCCGATAACAAATTTGCATTCAGAATACCATACAGTTGTCCATAATAGGGCCATCAGAGCGAATGGCATGATTTGCATAAACACGGTCGCCGCTATACTACCTGTTTTTTTTCCCCAGTAACTTTAAAAAGATGTGATGGTCAGGCCAGAACCCTGACCAAAGTCCGACCGAAACACTCTGTTGGGACCCATGCATGAAAAACATCCCCACAGAGCTGGTGGAGCTCCTTAACACTAGAATCCCTGAAGCCTACGAAAAAAAGTCATAATGCCAGACCACCTTAAATCCCTTCGCACCTCCTCATCAGCGTCTTTGTATTGCAGATGTGTCAATCAGCACAAGCAGCCTGCTATGCCATCACCCACTGGGGCAGCTTAAGTCAAGTCAGACACAAAACTCTCAGAGCTTAATCTGTTTATCAGGGTGCGAGGTGTCTATATAGAGTAAATAATATCTCGTTATTTGGAATATCGTATATACTCACGTATACGACCTGAAAAATCGATCACAAAACCAGACCCTGGCTTATATGCCCATTCAAAAATGCAATGTTTAATTTCATTTTTTTTTACATCTTCTTGCCTCCTCCAGTCTTACATCAGTTTCTCAGACGCATCGAATTTTGTTGCAGCAGCACAGTTACCAATTTCTTTCGCAACTTCAACGACGTTTAATTTAAAACCAGCTTCATATTTTCTTCTGATTGAACGTTCAATCATAGATAAGGGATGCTCTTACGATAAAGGTGGATGAGGGTGTGAGATACAAAAAACACAAATCAGTGCAAATGTTGCATCGGAATAGTCCGGGTATAACCGTGTGGTCACGTGGACACAATACATAGAAAGAACAAGGCCGTGTGCTCCGTGGTGACTCTCTCAGGTGGGCGTTAGCTTATCGTAATCTCTCGGACCAATAGCGTGAGTTTTCCGCATTCGATTTATATGACAGACATTATAAAACACCAGAAATTATACAGAAAAGTCAAGTCCCGACTTATCCGCCGGTGAACTTAAACACGTGTATACAGTATGTGGTACTTACATTTCATGAGCATTCCGTGTCCACAACGATCCGAGTAAAATGTAGGATGACAGGAAAAGCGAGGCAAGAAATGTTGAACACATAACTAACACAGAAACTTGTTTTATGTTATATTAATAATTACAAATTGCTGACGTGAAGTGTGTAGCACGTGAAGACTGAAGTCCAAATAGCAAATAAACGCTTTCGTAAAAGGTAAAGCAAAACAAGTGCGCTTTTATTAAAAAAAAATCACTGAAGAAAAGGAAATCAATCAACTTACAAGTTGCTGTCAATGTGTAAAAACCGAAGCCCAAATGTCAATTTGACACAACGTGAACGTGTCTGCCTGGCTGGTGCAGAGATAAGGACTGCTGTCTCGTAATCAAGAGGTTATGTGTGTTTGATCTCGGGTCCTCCCCGCACTTACCGTATTGAGTAGTGAGCTGCCATTATTGTTACTATTATATAATAAAAACATTCATTTGATTCGAGTCTGTAACAGCTGATGTAAATTTTTGCTACTTGTAAAAGTTAGTGTTTTTTCTTAATTATTCAATTTTATTCTCTCAGTGACGTTCACGTGGTACAACAAACTTGCCTCTCCCTCTCTGAGCTGATGGCGTTTATCTCCATTCTTTTCACAAGAGCAGCACTGTGGCTGATGCCTGCTCAGAACTATTTGTTGTACCGGCAATCAAAGATACGACGCCCTGTGACCGCTATCGGAGTATCATGCGGCATTTGCACTTTGACAACAAAGACACCCGTGCAGAACGTGTAAATACGACAGATCTGCTATGATCTTGGACACTTGGCAACGTTGTGTTGAGAGCTGTGTTTTGAGTTACAACCCAGGGTGACACGGTGGCGCAGCGGGTAGCGCTGCTGCCTCGCAGTTAGGAGACCCGTCTGGGTTCACTTCCCGGGTCCTCCCTGCGTGGAGTTTGCATGTTCTCCCCGTGTCTGCGTGGGTTTCCTCCCACAGTCCAAAGACATGCAGGTTATGTGCATTGTCGATTGTAAATTGTCCCTAGTGTGGGGGTGTGTGTGCCCTGCCCAGGGATTAGAATTGGCCCCTGTGACCCTGTGTTAGGATATAGCGGGTTACAGAATGACTGACTGACTGACCCAGAGCGACATATTACTGTTGATAAGCCCCAGTTTACAACCAAGGTCCATTGTCCTATCTTGCAATACATCTCAACCAAGCCCGACAAATTTGAAATACAGTGTTGGATTGCGGCAGATTTGGAGACAAAGCACATGTGTAATGTGACTCCTTATTTAGAAAAAGACCCCAGTCGTTCCCACGGGGCATAGAGTTTCCGAGACTGTGATCATAAAGCCGTTTCTGGACAAAGGCAGAACCGTAACAACAGACAACTTCTTCACGTCGCTTTCGCTGGCTAATGGACAGCAACACAACTCTGCTTGGCACCGTAAATAAAGTGGGACGGGAAACTTCTACCTGCAGCCAAAGTCACTTCAGTACGCGAGCAACTCTCCACCCTAGTGTTTAGATCTGGCAGTGCCACGCTGCCCAAAAAGAGGAAGTCTGCCTGCATTCCCAGGACCATATACCATGGCACAGAGATTGGGCAAGATCGGAAAAAATGCAATGTTCAAATGACAGCTCATGTTCAAATGACATAGCGTTTTCAAATAG
Source organism: Polypterus bichir lapradei (assembly GCA_026402145.1). Taxonomy (NCBI): domain Eukaryota; kingdom Metazoa; phylum Chordata; class Cladistia; order Polypteriformes; family Polypteridae; genus Polypterus; species Polypterus bichir. Next base: position 3,263,150 of record JANRMT010062855.1, read on the forward strand.
TGACGTTTTCATGCATGGATGTGTGTGTGTGCGCGAAAGAGGCAGAGACAGATTTGATCTCATTCAACTGGTTACTGGAATAGAAAATAAACACTTGAGCAGAGGTTTAACAAAACAAGTGGGCTTTTATTCAGGAATAAAACTGAGTAACAAAAATTCAAGTGACGAGAAGCTACCAAGAAGACACCTGCTTATACCCCTTCAGCGATATCTTTTAGAGGGGGCCAACATTTACACCGACCGTTACAGACTCAAATCAAATGTATGTTTTTATTAAATAACCAGTAACGGCACACTGCTAGAACGATAACGTGCAGTGAATACACTTGACTTGACCGTTCATCGTTTTCATCCTCTTTTTCTGTACGTTTACCATTCGTTTGCTCAGAGGTTGATGCGCTTGCTGCTTCCCGAGCAGCTCTTCTTCTCTCCACCCTAGCGCCCCACTAATTCTCTTCTTTTGTTGGCATCTTTTCGCGTTAAAACTGATTAAGTCAGTGTTTGTGTTGCAGTTACTTAGTACGTTTTCCTTAATTTTTCACTTAAGTCGTCAATCTGCCTCAAGATCGAATTAAGATATGAAGAGGTAGGGGAAGTGACGGCAAAGGTGGTAGGGGTGAGAACGGCGCCCGTACGCATGCGCCACACAGCCGCTGCCAAGAGTTGATTCTACAATAAAATAAAATAAAAATAAAAAAAGGAATAACCTTGGAGGTCAAGCATCACCCTGAAAGCGGGCAGTAGACGTCACGTTGTGTATGTGTACCAAATTTCAGGTCAATCGTTCAAACGGTTTGCGAGTGACAGGCGATTTATAATCCTGGACAGACAAACGGACAGCCACACTCGCGTATTATATATAAAGACAGTAACATTAATAGCAGCTCACTGCTCAAAACGGTAACTGCAGAGAGGACCCGAGATCGAACAGACAACCTTTTGATTCTGAGGCAGCAGTTCTTACCTCTGCACCAGCCAAGCAGACGCGTTCACGTTGTGTCCAGGGCTGTGGAGTCGGAGACAATTTTGGGTACCTGGAGTCGGAGTTGGCAAAAAGTTAACCGACTCCGACTCCTACTAAATTTAAATGGGAATTAAAAAAGTAAGTTGAAATGTCCCCAATTCACAAACAGTCATAATGAACTACTTCTCTGCTGTAAGAATAAAGCCCAATGCATGCAGTGCATAATGTTACCACAAAACGAACATGTCAAGTAACCATGAAACATGCTTTTCATTGACTGTATGCGTCACTATATGGGATGTAATGCACAGGTAAGGTGCGGCACCACTTTCCATTGTGTCGTGTTCCACTGTTACAGGGAACTCTGAACCTAGCCTAAAGCCCCCCATACATTTACAGATGCACTGCCGATTTTTCGGCCGTTCAACGAGTCATCACGCGTCAAACGCCTGAAAAATCATCTGGTGTGTTCTCAGCTCCCCTTCGCTATGCGCTAGTGAAGAAGGCCGAAGGAGCCGAGAACACAGATCTCCCTACCTGTCTCCAGCAGAGGCTCGTTCTGCTGATCAGCTGGCCGGTGAGTGACACAATGCACTAAACTTCCGGCTGGCTGACAGAGGAGACGGCCACTGCAGCAGACAGAGGCATCACATTACTTTGGATGGGGGCGGTGGTCGAGATTTTCGGCAAGCTGGATCTGCCTGTCCATGTGGACACCCGCAATCTGCGGCCGCCAAAACAAAACCTTGTTTTCATTGTGTTTGTCTTTAATCTGGCATTATAGTAGAGTGTTGGCTTCCTAGCCAGTAGTTCTGTGGTGAAATGACATGTATGTTGCCTTCCTTTCCTTTAATGGATGTAGAAAATACATTAGCATAGTATATACATACAGAGGAGTCGGAGTCGGAAGATTTAGAAACTGAGGAGTCAGAGTCGGAGCATTTATCTACCGACTCCACAGCCCTGGTTGTGTCGACTGATATTTGGGCCTCAGTTTTCACACATTGACAGCCACATGTAAATTGAATAATTTCTTTTTCTTTGGTTATGTTCTTGAATAAAAGCCCACTTGTTTTGTTATACCTTTTGCGAACGTGTTTATTTCATATTTGGACTTTAGTCTTCACATATTATACACGTCACGTATCCTTATTACTATAAGATAAAAAACATGTCTGTTTTAGTTACGTGTTCAGCGTTTCATGTCTCACATTTCCTGTCGTCCTACACTTACTCAGATCGCTGCTGACACGGAACACTCCTGAAGTGTACGTACTCCAAATCACGATGCATTGTATTATTTAGCCTATACAGACACCTCACACCCAGATAGATACACAGACTTGAGCTGGGAGAACTTCAGCTGCGTCTGTGGGTTATGGGATAGCAGGCTGCCTGCTGCTTGTGCTGATCTGCAAAACAAAGACACCAATGAGGAGGTGTGAAGGAATTTAAGGTGGCCCGGCATTACGATTTTTTTCGTAGGCTTCAGGGATTCCAGTGTTAAAGAAGATAGAGGGGATAAAATTATAAAAACATCTGTCCGGCAAGATGTCACAGATGGATGACTGCTTCTAACAGGTGGTGGCTCAAGTGCCTAAAATAGCAAACATCATGAAGGGCTCACAAACTTTGCACGTTTTTTTCAAGTTGAAGTCTGTTGTCATGTGACAATAATACAGTACCTCCAAATGACAGACACGCACTGTGTACATACACTCACTAAGCTAAGCAAACCACTAGGGGCTAACACTGGGTAGGACCTCCTTCTGCTAGCCAAACGGCCTCAGTTCTTCATGGCTTGGACTCCACAAGATTCCGGTCCATGTTTGCCAGCTGCACATCTCCTGCTCCACCACACCCTGCGGGTGTTCTATTGGGTTCAGATTCTATGACTGGGAAGGCCACCTAACTCACCGTCTTCTTCATGAAGCCAGTCTTCTTTGTGACATGGACTGGAAGGAATGGTTTCAAGCCTGGTCAGCTACAACAGTCAAAGCAGCCGTGACATTCAGGTGATGACTGATGGTTATTAACGGCCCCAAAGTGTGCAAACATAACGTTGCCCCGCAACATTAGATCACTACTACCAGCCTACACTGTTGACGCAAGGCGGGTTGGGTGCATGGACTCATGCTCTTCCTTCAGGAGAACTCAAGATACATCCGAACAGACTACGTTTTTTTCTTTTTTTCCAGCCTTCGACTGTCCAGTTTTGGTGAGCCCGTGCCCACCGCAGCCTCAGCTTTCTGTTTTTGGCTGACAGGACTGACACTTGACGAGGTCTTCTGTTATTATAGCCCACCCACCTCGAGGTTCAACATGTTGTGCATTCTGAGATGCTCACCACAGGTGTACAGAGTGGTCATCTGAGCTACCGTACCCTTCTGTCAGCTCACACCAGTATGGCCATTCTCCTCTCAGCGCTCATCAACACGGCGTTTCCATCTGCAGACCGGCCACTCGCCGGATGCATTTTTTTTTTTTTAAAGTAAATTCTGTTGAGTGTGAAAATCCCATTACAGAAATCCTCAAACCAGCCCATCTGGATCCAGCAATCGGTCTACAGACAAAAATCACCAAACCACATTTTGATGTGAACATCAACTGAAGCGCCTGACCTGTGTCTGCAGCATCATAGATAGATACTTTATTAATCCCAGGGGGAAATTCACATACTCCAGCAGCAGCATACTGATAAGTACAATATTAAAGAGTGATAACAATGCAGGTAAAAAAGTGGTAAAAAGTGTCCAGGGAATGAGTCCACATAAATGCACTGCACTACTGCCACATGATTGGCTGATTAGGTAACTACATGGGTCCACAGGTGTGTATGTCCCCTCACTGCTAGGACCAGGGTGGTGTTGAGCTCTTGCACTTCTGACGTGCACCTTGTGGATGATTGCAGCTGTGACTTTTGCTGTTGCTTTCAGGATTAATAAGGCTAACACCTATTTTCCCCACCTCGCAAGTGTTCCCTCCACCCATATTTGGAATTCATTCAGGTGCCACCATCACCCACATTTGGACCTCCTATGGTTCCACACATACGTGTCATACAGGTGCCCCCGTCACACCCATCCTGGCCTTCCCCTTACAACACTTATTTCACCATCACCCTAAATTCCAGATCTGACTTTCTTATCTCTGCCCACAGGAGTACCTACCTACCGATCCCACCCTGAACGGCCGCCCAAAGTTTTTCTCTCCTCACATGACCCCGTGACATTTGACCCCCGAGCCCCGCCTCCGCCGAGCTCCACGACGTGGCACATCCTGAATGAATGGCGCGAGGTGCGTTGATCAGGTCGATCCGCATTCTTACCTGTTACTCCATATTCCGTAGAGGAGCTCCACGAAGGCAAAGGACAGATTTAAACACAGGAAAAAGAACAGGTTTCGGGATGTCTTGTCGGAAAGAATGGAGCTGTGGATAAAAAAAAATAAAAAATGACGTCAAAGGCAGGCACTAGGGCTGACAAGGGACCCTCCGGAAAACTCTGCCGGGACCCCGAGCTGGAGCTATCCCGTCGCCGATAAGTCTCATTCGAGACTTACGGCCTCCGAATGGGCCCCCGCCCCGTCTGGGTCAGCCGCTGCCGAGCCGGAGAGCCTTCGGCCGGCGTCTCCAGAACTACGAGGTCGCCAAGGGCCGAACGGGAGACACGGAGGATCGCGTCCACTCACCGGATCCAGCCGGATAGCTTCGCGCCGAGACTGAATTTGGGCGGCTTGTACTCGTCATCTTTAATAGATAAGGGAAGCATTTTTCTCTGGCCAGGTCGGCTTCCCTATGCTTCATCCACTCTGCTACCGGGAGCGATTCCACTTCCGGCCGCCAGAGGCGCCGCGACGCACAAAGAGATTGAGAGTTATACACACATACACACGAACCGGCGACTGTGCGCGCATGCGTCATTCGGCGAACGGCTCAAGTGAAAATCGCATGCGTGAGTGGAGCAGAGCCGTTCAAGTAACAGTCGAAAAAAAAAAAAAAAGCGCTGGAAGATTGGTACATTTAAATATGAAATACTGCTTAATGAATACGTAGTACTCCACCCGTTTTTTAATTTATTGGTATTTTATGACTTTCAGTTCGTTTTGTTTGTATTTAATTGCCAGTTTTAGTGCTGTCGGTTAATCGGGTGTACCGAAAGCTCTGTGTAGCTAACTGGTTTGTTTTTCTGTACAGTTTTTTTTTTAAATATATGTATATTATTATTATTATTATTATTGGCAGGCAGTGTCGTGTACTCGTTAAGACTTTGGACTTCAAACCCTGAGGTTGTGGGTTCAAATCCTGCAGCTGACACGGTGTCATCCCAAGATGGTCGCTTCACATGCCTGGGTGCCAATTAGAATAACAAAAGAAATGGCACCGAATGTATCTCACGTAATCTCAAATAATAAAAAAATTATTAGGTCACGGGAGCTGTTTATTCTTGAACATACACAATTATCTATGATTAAAAATCAAACGGCTTTTGAACCGCCGTGCTGCTATTAACCCGCTGACCAGTAAATCCTCCAGCACAGCTGTGAGCGCACCTTTCACCCTTTGGTAAATCACCTGCTGTTCACAAAACCCCACAGGGACCCTTTGAGCCCCAAACTGCCCGTTGATATGCGAGTTTCATTGGCAGCGCTTGATATTCGTAGAAATCCCACCCTCACGTGTCGGTGCTCGATTAACACCCCCGGTTCCCCCTTTCATTTGTACGAGAGAGCTTCATGGCGCTCAGTGTTTCAAAGGGATCGGCATGCTGCCTGTTCGTGTGGAAGGGGGCTTTGCGGTGCTCGATGCTTCATGCCAGGCGGTTGATGAAGCAGAAGGGATAACCAAGATGGGAGGTGGCACACATCAAAGAGTGCATCGGTTAAAACAGCACTTGCTGACCACTGAGCTCTTCATTTAGTTTGCCAAACCTTCTCTTTCCATTCACAAGGTGGAGACTTCTCTCTTTTCCTGACACCGCCCACCTTCAGTCGTTCGTGGTGGGATTTGCATGGCCTGTCAGTCACTTCTGCTGGGTCCTTCCCTTGCTTTCAGCACAGTACCCGTCGAAAACAGGGTTTGAATCTGATTACATGTACTTTACTAATCCCTCATGGGGTGGGGGGGGGGGGTCAGCCATTGTACAGCACTCCTGCTGCAGTTTTCAGGTTAAGGGCCCAACAGAGTAGGATCCCTTCTGGCAATAACAGGTTTTGAACCTGCAACCTTTCAGATTGGCAACAGAATCGTTTAAAAATAATTGCTAGCTCTTGGCCTGCGTGGACCTTCAGCACCTTTGCTTTGTGTTTGCGTGTGTGAACGTCTCTTCACCAGCACTCCGAGCACATTGCTGTAACGCCCACTTCTCAGACATTTGTCGTTATTTTTCAAGGGACTTTTCTCGCCGCCTATCCAGTTTTATTCCTGCTGCCTTTGAAGGCGACTCTCTCGGCACACCTCATGAGCCTTTACTCCTCCTCGTGTGTCACCAGAGCCAAACTGATCGATCGGATTGCTCAGTGGGACTGGACACACAAACCTTTGTATTTTATTATATAGTAGATACCAAAAATGGAAAATGATTTTGAAAATTAAATACATGTTGGCTATTTTTCTCTTCTCTATAGTGCCACCAAATTTCAGTTAAATGTTATGGCAGTTTTGAGATCTTGGGGTATTTTCATTTTTCTATTTGTTGAAGTATCTTTTTTTTTGTGGATACTTACTGATCCAGATGTGCCATCCTGCCAGAGTTCAGCTTTTTAACTAAATGCCAAATAGTGAGTCAGTCAACTTTGCATCTTTATATATATATATATACTGTATGTGTGTACTGCGGTGGGTTGGCACCCTGCCCGGGATTGGTTCCTGCCTTGTGCCCTGTGTTGGCTGGGATTGGCTCCAGCAGACCCTCGTGACCCTGTGTTCGGATTCAGCGGGTTGGAAAATGGATGGATGTATGTGTGTATAAACCATATATATATATATATATATAGAACTGCTCAACACTTTGAAAACGCATCAGATCTCAATGGGGGAAAAAATTCCTGCTGGCTATCTCTACTGCTATGGACTGGTAATGTGTTAGGAACGAAAGGATGGCAGCCACGTCGTCTGATGGAAATGAAAATCATCAAACCTACAGAGAGCTGAATTCAAAGATGCCCCAAAAATCAAAGGGAACAAATGAAACAGCGGCAGGCAGGCAGGCAGACGAGTCCATTTGGCTGAAATTTCATTGCAGCAACTCCAAATCGTACTCGGTAGTTTATATGCCCCCCATCCCACCCCATGCCTGACGACGGATGGTGTCCTGGGGGATCTCCTGCCAGATCTGGACCAGAGCATCACTGAGCTCCTGGACAGTCTGAGGTGTCAGATGGACAGAAACATAATGTTTGGGGGGGGGGTGTGCAGTCAATGGTATCAGTTCTTTCATCCTCTCGCCACATGAGGCTGGGCATTGTCATGCACCAGGAGGAACCAGCATAGGGTCTGACAATGGGTCCAAGAATTTCATCCCAATACCTAATGGCAGTCCTGCGGTGCCGTTGTGTAGCCTGTAGAGGTCTGTGCGTCCCTCCATGGATATGCCCAAGAGACCATCACACTGACCCGCCACCAAACCAGTCATGCTGAACGATGTTGCAGGCAGCATAATGTTCTCCACGGTTTCTCCAGACTCTTTCACATCTGCCACACGTGCTCAGGGTGAACCTGTGAAAACGCCAGTGGTGGACCTGCCAATTCTGGTATTCTATGGCAAATGCCAATCGAGCTCCACGGTGCCCACTAGAGGACATCGGGCCCTCAGGCCACCCTCATGAAGTCTGTTTCTGATTGTTTGGTCAGAGACATTCACACCAGTGGCCTGCTGGAGGTCATTTTGTAGGCTCTGCCAGTGCTCATCCTGCTCCTCCGGTCAGTCCTGCTGATGGGTTAAGGACCTTCTACGAGGGGCCCTGTCCAGCTCTCCTAGAGGAACTGCCTGTCTGCCTCCTGGAATCTCCTCCATGCCCTTGAGACGGTGCTGGGAGACGCAGCAAACCTTCTGGCAATGCCACGTATTGATGTGCCATCCTGGAAAAGTTGGACTACCTGTGCCAGCTCTGTAGGGTGCAGGTATGACCCACCTCGTGCTACCAGTAGTGACACTGACCGTAGGCAAATGCAAAACGAGTGACAAAACAAATGAGGAGGGAAAAATGTCAGTGGCCTCCCTGCAGCTGTTAACCCATTCATTCCTGTTTTGGGGGGTCATCTCATTGTTGCCCCCCTCTAGTGCACCAAAGCAGCTGACACTGATGAACAAGCCCCTCAGCTACTTAACTGAGCAGATCGATAGCCCAGACGTTTCATTGACTTGATGCAATACTCGGATTAAAAAGTGTTCCTTTAATTTCTTTGAGCAGCGTATACATAAGAGTGCATCAAGCTACATGTCTGAGCTTCAGACAAGGCCGGTTCTGCCGAGCTCCCCTCTAATCATTTGAGGTGTCGGAGGTAGTGATAAATATAGTGGTGCACCCGGGCCTTACACGACAAATAAATGAACACCAGGAAAGTCCTAAAAGCGCAATGAGAGGACAGCAAAACTAGAAAAATAAAATGCGAGCCGTCTTGTGGAGGTGCTCTGCGGGAGACACAACTTGAATTGTTCATGGATTTGAATTTCCCCGTAATCTTCAGTGTGACACTTTGTCTTTTTTTTTTCTTTCTTAGCCCTTTTAATGTAAAATGAAGACAGATTCACCGATCCTTGCCATATCTTTGGGTTAATATTTGTCCCATTTTTGCGTTTGAAATCAGTAAAAACACCTTGCATTTCAGCTGGTCGGGATGAAACTTGGTGACTTTTACTACTTTTCCCCAAATTAATGAACAGTGAAAACCTCTCATTTGTTTTGCCTCTAAAATAAGTTTACCTCGCCATGTCTTTGGCTCAGTTTTGGCAGACCATTGACTTTGGTGGACTCCAACTGCATTTTGGGTAGTTTGTTCATAACCCATAGAAACACTTAAATCAGAGATTTTAAGACCTTCAATAAAGTGCCCAAATGATCACCAGGCAAAACAATAAAAGAAAGTGCAAACAATTAATATAAGGTCAAAACTCACAAGTGTACACTTTATAACAAAGATAACATACATTTACATGAACTCATTTAACAGCTATTGTATACAAAGAGACTTACAAAATATTATAAAGTACTAGGGTGTTGTACCGTGTTAGCCATTGTGACTGTAGGGAAAAGCCAAGCA
>JANRMT010062855.1:3272773-3328188 GCA_026402145.1 Polypterus bichir lapradei
AGGGTGGTCCAGATCTAATTATGCAATTTTCATTACGCTATAACTTATTAAGTTTATTACATAGAAAATAACCCAAAAATTCCCGGACCATCGAGGAAGGCAGGCTCTTCCATCGAGAAGTATGCGAACTGACGACATGAAGAATCGTCTTCGCGCCGAACTGGAATCGTCCCCGCATAAATCAAAGTCATCCAGACGATCTGGATCTGCATAATTAGATCTGGACCACCCTATATCTATCTAAATAGTCCAATAGCTGTAAAGCCTCAGTAGCGCCTCCTAGGAGAGCAGAGTGCAATGACCTGATAACTAAAGGTGCACCACAACAGCATGTCATGGAGTGGATGGGCAGCGTTAGCCGCAATGGCTTCAACATTTGTCAACAGGGTGACACCTGTAAGGAAGCTGGCCTTTCTAATCACTTTATTCAGGCATTTGACATCCTGTGAGCTTTCGTCCCTAAAAACAATTACAATGACGACAACAATTTATTTCATGTGTAGCCGAAAATCACACAAGGAATGTCTCAATGGGCTTTGACAAGCCCCGAGTTTTTTTTTTTGACAAAGGCCTTGAATCTCAAAGGAGACAACAAAAAGCTCCCAAAAACAAACTTCGTAGGGAAAAAAAATGGAAGACATACTGGGATAGACAATTCAGGGAGAGAGAAACAGACCCCCTTCTAGGTATGCAATGGGTGTCAACAAATACAACTCAGAAAAGACCACAAGTAATCATCTTCCCAGATCTTGCATTCTGTAGTTTTAGATTGGAGCTCGATCTGCATATACAGTATCTTCATTTGTTATTTTACCTTTCGCTATTGCAGTATTGTCTGTTCTGGGGCTGTAGTTGAATAGTTTCTTTTTTTTACTGTTTTTAAATCCGTTTGGTCCAATTCTAAAATCTTCTGAAAGTGCCACTGCCCTGCTATTTAATTCCACGGTTTCCGTTCATTTTGTGGTGCAGTACTGCACTTTTGGTAGCTCTGGAATTCGATCTTTTGCCTGCCGTTAAAGGCGCTATATAAAATAAATGAAACGCCGACGTTACTGTGTTCAGGTGACCACACATCCCGTCTTCACTTATCGGTCCGGCCCAAATACGAACGAGCGACCTGTTCACGAGCTGTCGTAAAGTGAGGACACTAAAATAACGGACGTCTACGAGGGATAAACTCTCGGCTGAAACTTCTATAAACTTCTCACAATTCTCCGGAGTCCACCGTGGAGGTGTGTGCAAGGGTCTGCCCGGCTCGAGGAGGAGGGTTTAATACAATGATTGACAAACAAATTCCTTGAGTGGATTGGTCAATCTAGAATGATTGGCTCATTCTCCCCGCCCATATCATAAATCCCACGTGTTTGGATTGGACACGCGGGCAGAGGGTCGGCGCACGCGCGCAAACCTGTAAACAGGAGAGCGGGAGGAGGAGACGGCGGCCGCGGCTGTGGTGACAGCGATGGCGTTGGCGTGCGGCGTAAGGTAGATATTATGGCCGGGACTGAAAGTTTTGTGGGTGTTAGTTTGAAGGTTATAAGCTCAACTTTTCAGAGTTTCTTGGAGAGTACTAATATTAATCAAACCCACTTAACCCATGCATTTCAATTTAAAAAAATGCCGAAGGAAATCGGCAAGGCAAAAATCTCCAACTCCCTGATCTTACAGGCAACAGATCAGAGTGAATTAAATATATCGTAAAGCAGAAGTGGGACGTTGTGAATGCCGAATAATGGGGTCGTGGTACTGAGTAATGACTGACTGGATGAGAATCCTGAGAATGCAGGATGTTTCCTAATGCCTTTAACTTCACGTACTGTGAAAAAAATACAGCGGAAAAACTACTAGATTAACAAAATCGCAAATATTTTAATTTTTTTTTTTTTAATTAATTTTATTACAATCCATACAAAGCAATCAAGTTTTTACAAAGAGAAAAAATTAAGAACAGATCGATCCCCACCCCTGAGAGAGAGAGCAAGCCAAACGGCGTTAAATTTAAGGCTTGTAAACATACCTAAATTAATAAATTCTCTGTGCCTTATGAACTTATTTTAAAATATTACTGATTAGATCCTGCCATGTTTTGAAAAAAGTCTTACGGATCCTCTAACTGAGTATTTGATTTTTTCCAACTTCAAATAATATAACACATCGGTTTCCCACAGTTTATGAGAATAAGTCTACGTGCCAAAAGTGTAGTGAATGCAATCACAATTTGTTTGTCTTTCTCCGCTTTAAACCCATCTGGAAGAACACCAAACACAGCTGTTAATGGGTTTGGAGGGATTGTGAGTCCAAGGCTGTCTGAAAGGTAATTAAAAATGTTTGTCCAGAATAATGTTAATTTGGTGCAGGACCAGAACATGTGACCTAGTGAGGCTGGGACTTGGTTCGCAGGTTGGATCTCGCCCTGGGAACATTTTGGAAAGTTTTAGTCGAGACAGATGTGCTCGATATATAATTTTGAGTTGTATGATTGTATGCTTTGCGCATATGGAGCTCGAGTGAATTCTCTGCATTGCTACTTTCCACTCCTTTTCTGATATATTAATTGAAAGATCTTTTTCCCAGTGTCTTCTTGGATCTTTGAAAGGGAGGGATTGTAAAATGATTTTATATATTGTAGAGATGGAGTCTAAATCCTTGAGATTGAGCAATATTTTTTCCAGCATGGATGAGGGTGCAAGATGAGGAAAATCTGGAAGGTTTTGTTTAACAAAGTTTCTGATTTGAAGATAGTGAAAGAAATGTGTAGCTGGAATGTTAAATTTGGAATGTAATTGCTCATAGGATGCAAAGACGTTGTCTATATAAAGATCTCTAAGCATGTTAATTCCAAATTTTTTCCAAATATTAAAAACTGCATATGTTTGTGAAGGTTGAAAGAGGTGGTTCTCTTGCAGGGGTGCCACAGATAGAAGCTTCTCCGTCTTAAAATGCTTTCTACATTGGTTCCAGATTCTAAGTATATATTGCGCTAGCAAATATTTTAATTAAATTAAAAAACCTGTCCGTATCGCTGGGGAAACAGGTGCAGTCAGCCGAGTCGGCTAATAACACTTTCACTGTCACTCCTTCATTGCAATAAGCCCTTGGGCTTGGAGAACCCGGTGTCCTCTTCTTGAAGCTTTTGGTGAAAGGTGTGACGTTACGGTAATTGTCAAGGGTGCAGTTGCGGAAACAGCCTGTCATTTTTGGCGTTATGTTTAGGTAAGGGATGAGCTAAACGCTACGTTAAGTTTTGGTATTGAATTGAGTAACGATCAGAAGCCATTCCCGGACGGGACGCCACTCCACTACTGTACATGTCTGCACAGTCTTATCTTACACAGGTCTGCAAAATAAAACTCAGCACGGTGGCGCAGTGGTAGTGCTGCTGCCTCGCAGTTAGGAGACCCAGGTTCGCTTCCCGGGTCCTCCCTGCGTGGAGTTTGCATGTTCTCCCCGTGTCTGCATGGGTTTCCTCCCAAAGTCCAAAGACATGCAGGTTAGGTGGATTGGCGATTCTAAATTGGCCCTAGTGTGTGTTTGTGTGTGTCCTGTGGTGGGTTGGCACCCTGCCCAGGATTGGTTCCTGCCTTGTGCCCTGTGTTGGCTGGGATTGGCTCCAGCAGACCCCCGTGACCCTGTGTTCAGATTCAGCGGGTTGGAAAATGGATGGATATTTTTATTTGCAGTTATACCATGCTGACATACATTATCTTCTTAATGCATCTAAAGCTTAGTCATTAGATGGAGAACAATGAATGCCAATCCTGGGTCCTAACTGCGTGGGTTTCCACTGGGTGCTCCATTTTCCTTCCACTATCCAAAGACTTGCAGGTTAGGTGAGTTAGCTACACTTTATTGACCCTACTCTGTGTGTGTGTGTGTGTTTGGCCTGTGAAGGGTTGGCAACCAGTCCAGGGTTTGTTCCTGACCTGCACCCCATTCTTGCTGGGATAGGCTCCAACCCCCTCCCCAAAACACATCCCTGGATTAAGCGGGTTAGAAAATGACATAACAAACACATTAAGAAAATATAAGTGAAATGTTTATATCAGTCACGTCAGACATACTGTAAGTGCAAAACTGAAACAGTAAGTAAAGTTTAAGAAATTGCACAGTTTGTTCCTGTTCTATACTACTGCTCTATAACTATTTAAGAAGTGGATGTAGAGGTGGCCCACTTCTACAAGTACTTGGGGGTCCACATTAATGACAGGTTGGGCTGGTCTTTGAACCCAGAGGAACTACATAAGAAAGGGCAGAGCAGACTCTTTTTTTCCTAATGAGACTTTGTTCCTTTTTTTTTTTTAATTTTATTGATTTTATTGTAATCATTCCATACAAATAGATCAATTTTTTATAAAAAATAGAATTGAAAATAAATCAACCCCCACGCCTGAGAAAGAGAGCATGGCCAATAGAGTAAAACCTAAAGCTTGTAAAAATACATAAATTGATGAGTTTAATAGGCGGATAAAGATAAATGGAGAAGAAAAAAGAAATGTGAAGAGGATTACTTCCTCAGTGCTTTAACAGCTTATTCTAAAATATTATTGATTAGATCCTGCCAGATTTTGAAAAAGTTCTGCACAGATCCTCTAACTGAGAATTAGATTTTTTCCAATTTCAAATAGTATAAAACATCAGTTACCCACTGACTTAAAAGAGGAGAGTTAGGATTCTTCCACTTTAGCAAAATAAGTCTGCGTGCCAATAGTGTAGTGAAGGCCATCACAGTTTGTTTGTCCTTCTCCACTTTAAGCCCATCTGGAAGAACACCAAACACAGCTGTTAGTGGGTTAGCAGGGATTGTGACGCCAAGGCTGTCTGAAAGGCACTTAAACATTTTGGTCCAGAATGATGTTAATTTGGTGCACGCGGCCCAAAACATGTGACCTAGTGAGGCTGGGACTTGATTGCAGCGTTCGCAGGTTGGATCTTGAACTGGGAACATTTTGGACAGTTTTAAGCGAGACAGATGTGCTCGATATATAATTTTGAGTTGAATAATTGTATGCTTTGCGCACATGGTGATCGAGTGAAGTCTCTGCATTGCTACCTTCCACTCCTTTTCTGATCTGTTGATTGAGAGATCCTTTTCCCATTGTCCTCTTGGATCTTTGAAAGGGAGGGACTGTAAAACAGTTTTATATATTGCAGAAATGTTGTCCGAGTCCTCGAAACTGAGCAATATTTTTTCCAGCATAGAGGAGGGTGTGAGATGAGGAAACTTGGGCAGGTTCAGTTTAAAAAAAGTTTCTAATTTGAAGATAGTGGAAGAAATGTGTGGCTGGAGACTTTGTTCCTTTAATGTGGGAAGTGACATCCTACATATCATCTACAACTCAATGGTGGCCAGTGTGCTGTGCTGGGCTGTGCTGGGCTGGTAACATCACTTTACGAGAAGCCCACCGAATCAAAAGCTAATTAAAAGGGTGAGCTCAGTTTATAGGACACACCCTGGAGCCCCCGGAGGTCGTAGTGAAGGAGAGAATGAATTATGAAATTATTACGAACAATGAGGCACATCCTCTCTCTGACACACTAACACTTCGACAGGAGCTCCTTTAGACCAATAGCAATACATCTGCATATTGCCTGACTGTGACTGCCAAGTCAGAGCTTTTCCTTCTTTTGAATTTTCTTGTTTTTTATTTTTTTAAAATTCTTCTGAACTGTAGCTGTGATATCTTTCACTTGGATGTGATAGATTGCATTGAGTAAGAAAAGCTGGAAAAAATATTGGTTTGTTGTTTTGATTTATGGCTGTAAAGCAAAAAAAAAATGGGAATATTTTGAAGTGGGGGATTCTTTTCTATACCCACTCTCTTTGTCTCTTTTTATATATATATATATATATATATATATATATATATATGTGTGTGTGTGTACTAGGGGGCTTTGACCCCTGCTCGCTTCACTCGCCCACCAGGGGCGCACTATGCTTCAGCCTCTTCATGTCTCTGCCGCTTGTGTTGTGAAGGGGCACGCTACGGAGATGTGGTCTGATCAGCTGCTGACCTGCGTGTTCTGCTTGTCGTGCTGCATGTCGATCCTTTAAAATGTCAATTTATTTATATAGCACATTTAAAACAACATAGTAATGCTGTGGCCAAAGTGCTTTACAATAATAGAATAAAAGAAAAACTAAACAATTAACATAAAAACATAAGTAGAAATAAAATATATGAACATAAAATAAGATACATAATAAATAGAAATAACTAGCCAACCCGCAGCGTACCATACACCGCATAATCAGACCGTTTTTTTAATGATTTTTAAGCACAGGGAGAAAATTAACATTTGAAAAATCGGTAATGTAATAAATCAGCAAGAAAAGCAACATTGTAACAATGCACGGAACGAAGCAACACACAATCGTCTGTGACTGAAAACTGGCGGACCGCCATTGCGCCTTCTCCTCCCAGACGGAGGGATGGGGGTGGACGGCGCTCAGGCGCGGAGGGTGGAACGGGAGGAGAGGAGAAGGACGTCCATTCCGCTCCCTCCGTCATGCTAGTCTGCTGATTTCCCGTTCAGTATGCACTGCCTGCTCATGTGCCCACCTCCAACTCGGCACTTGAGTCGTTGTCGTCTTTGCACAGTCCAGATGCACCTGTGACTCACGTAGACGTTTGATTGCTCTGTGCGGTTTTGGCTGCTTTTCTATATGTAATCCACCAAGACACCCGACCACGGTAGTAGCGAGGTGGGAGGGGGGTGTGCACAAAGGCTAGGGACGTAATCTGTGGGAGCGTATGAGTCGCACTTAGTGGGAATTCCACGGTTTGCAGCCCGAATGGGGTTCAATGGCTTACCCACGCCTCTCTGCGCCGGGTAGACACACGCTCAATCTCATACATAATTATTTATTGAATGCTAAACACTTGTGGTAAGACACGGTTGTCTAAAAAGGGCGGGTTTGAGGATACAACAGAAAGTGAATGAAAGGATGGAACTCTGGAGAGAGCAACATATAATTGTCCGTGAGTGAAGACTGGTTTTGGCAGATACAGGCATATCTTTTTTAAAGTTTGTCCTTGTGCCTTATTAATTGTCATCGCAAATGCCAATCGAACAGGAAATTGTCTTCAGGTAAAAGTAAAAGGCAAATCTGAATCTGACAGGGTCAGGCATATCCGGGGAATAAGGACAGTTTGTGAGGTTGCAGATGTGATAGTTTTACACTCCAGCACATTATGGTGAATGGTGCTAACAGACAGTCTAGTGCCATTACAAAGACCTTTTGCAGACAGGAGGTTTCTGAGGAGCATGATGACTGATCCATTTTTAATTTTGAGTTTATGTGGAGGCATGCCAGTAGGAGTAAGACTATTAAGAAATTTGTCGGGGAATAAAAGTTGATCTGCAGGATCATCTGTGACGATGGAGTCCACGCTTGTGAAAGTCACCTCATTGTTAGGGATAAGTTTTAGCACTTCTTCATTAAGGTATAGCGAGTCTTCGTTGGTGACGCTTAATATAGCTCGCATGCTGAGTTGTTCCAGAGTGACAGTTGAGAAGTCGATGTCGCCATACAGTTGTTGAACGGGATCAGAAATTAAAGGAAAACAATGTGAAGGCAATGTCACAGGTGTTCCGTTTATCCCGTCTCCTAGAACAGACGAAAGGGACTAACTGGGTGGTCGGTGAGTTTTTGCGTCTGGGCACATGGGCAGGCAGTGTGAATGCCTAGAGAGGGAGGGTAGACGCGGGCCGGTGAAAAAGGAGTGTTGGTGGGCAGGGAAACGTCTTCCGTGTTCCTGCAGGAGCATCTAAGAAGACGCACGTTTGTCGCGGATGCGAATTGCTGTATGTAGCGTGTAAAACAGTTTGCTATGGTGCACGCGGTCGTGCGTCGTAACCGAAAACTCGGTTTTTAAAGACTGCTTACTTCATTGTGTTTTAACCTCAGTTGTAAAGGATCGTTTTAAGGATCCCATGGGTTACCCCTCGCAAACCGTTTTACACGCTGCATATGGCGACTCACCTCCGCGAGAAACATGCCTCTATGAACAGTCAATGTGGCTCGGAGGTGCATGAGGCCTCTACGACAGACGAATATAAATGACGCCGTTTTTTCTGTGTCGTCGTGTCCGAATTGGTGGGCGTGGCTCTGCGAGTTGTCGTCATATCCAATGGTCTTGCAGTTGCTGGGCGTGGCTCCTCCCTGTGTGCGCCATAGGTGTCTTACTTGTCGGCGGCTTAGTGAATCCACGCCCCTTCCGGCGTGCTTTCCATGGGTGTCTTGCCTTAGTGAATTATATATATAGATGTTATATAATCACAAAGAGGAAACCATCAGTATTACTGAAGGTCATGGAATGCAAGTGAATAGAAATGAGTCTTTAATCTCATTTTGAATTGTCGACGACTCCTTTATGTGACGAGGTTAAGAGTTCCACAGATGAGGTGCCACAGCTGTCCCCTTTAGTTTGACACTCGGTACGAGGGACAACAAGAGACAACTGACCAGAAGATCTAAGCACTCTAGATGGCTGGTGTAAAACACTCAATTCAGATAAACAGGCAGGAGCGAGTCCATGTAAAGATTTAAAAACTAGCAGCAGGATTTTAAAATCAATTCGAAAACTGACAGGCAGCAGCCAGCGTAAAGAAGCTAAAATAGGAGAAACAGAGTCAAACTTTCTTGCCCCAACCAGAAAGCGAGCGGCAGCATTCTGGACCAACTTTAACACACGCAACGTAGTTGGCCGCACATGGCTAGTATATATATATATACTACGTTGCGTGTGTTAAAGTTGTCTCTGAAGGGCTCCCTGTTTAAACGCGGCTGCCAGTCGTGAACCGGGCCCTTCGTGGCACAGCATTGTGATTTTTTTATAAGGGAGACAAAATTACAAAAGAAAACCCTTGGACATTGATTCGATAGGAACGGCCTACTCGGAATCACTGTCTGAATAGTAATTATGTGGTGGTGTAGGAGCATTTCTGCTTCTGTCTGTTCACAGTCCGTCTCGTTTTCACGACGCTGTTGTTTCCTCTCACGATGTCTTCTCAACCTTTCTCCAGTCTCGCAGGTTGCTTTGTGGCAATCCAAAGAGTAAGGCAATATACACGGAGCAATGGTTATAAAAGGGGGACACATAGGTATCCAGGCTCTTTAAAGCATAAATAGGGATCACTTCACTGACATGTGAGCAAGCCACGGTACAACTGTGAGACACGCTGGCTACAACGTAACAATAATAATTTCCGGAACGTGCTGTTACGTTGTCATTCATTTTACCCACTGTCTTTCTTTCATTCATATGTTACGTAGGCACGTACCTTTTATCTTCGGCAATCTCATTCTCTAACACTGTCCACCACCCCTTTCATTATTCCGGCACATTGTTGACATCCGTGAGTAACAACAACGTACTAAACTGGAAGGTGGTCTACGCATGTGTGGAATTCGCGGACAAACAAAGATCAAGATCTAAATGAAGATCTCTTTGGTTAATTTAAAGCACAACGATTTGTTTAGTTTGAATGTCTGTGTTTTGAGGTGTGACTGGAGTACTACAGTCTTCAGTAGTATAAGCCTGGAGGAGATTCTTAATGCAATGCCTATGTTTTAGCTGTCTCTCTACTGCCATCTAGTGCTGCTTCTTCTAATTCATTCGCGGACAAACAAAGATCAAGATCCAAATGAAGATTATATATATATAATATATATATATTTTCTTGGGTCTGAATCGCAATCTGATGATTACCCACCAGGTAACACTTGTGGTTGGTCGGCCAGTTGGCAAACATCCACCACGTCCTCTCAGTTGCAAGAAGCTGATCATAGATATGTTATACAGTATCTGCCAAATAATAATAGGTGGTTATACTGATGGATTAAAGGCCAGGAGTCGACATGACCATCATCATCAAGTTCTTCCGTGAGAACCCTGAATACAATAAGGACTGATCCTTCATGTTAGGTAGAATGCCTAGAGGGGGCTGGGTGGTCTCGTGGCCTGGACCCCCTGCAGATTTTTTTTCTCTCCAGCCATCTGAAGTTTTGTTTCTTTTGTTTTTTCTGTCCTCCCTGACCATCGGACCTTACTTTTATTCTATGTTAATTAGTGTTCCCTTATTTTAATTCTTATTTATTTTGTCTTATTTCTCTTTTCTTCATCATGTAAAGCGCTTTGAGCTCCATTATTTGTATGAAAATGTGCTATAGAAATAAAATGTTATTGTTACCCATGCAAAAGTGCAAACACCTGATGAGCCCCAATAACAGTGAAACATGTCTTGTGTACTCTTTGTATTATTTGGCAGATACTGTTTAATATGTGGCGGATGGCTGGGACCCTTGCCCGGCCAGGACGCCTCCATGCTGGAAAGACCGGGGGAGCCAACCTATCCAATGGCAGTCCCCCTGGGTTGCAGCGGTGCCTCGGACTCCTGCAGAGCTTCATGGGAGATGGAGTTGGATACGACCCCGTTGGGATCTGTGGGCGCCGCCAGGGGGTGCTGCAGCTGCTGCTGAGCCCCGGAGAGCAGGGTGGGCTATAAATGGAGTCAGCAGCCATCTTTCGGAGAGCCAGAGTCGGGAGGTGGGAGACAAAGCTTGACTGGAGGAGTAAAGGAGAGAAAAGAGAGAGAAAGTAAAAGAGAGGGAGAAGAAGAATAGAAGAGTATTGTGTTTTTTGTGCTTTTGGGACTGTGTTATACTTGTAGGGAATGGGGAATGTGTTTCCCACAAGGGAAAAGAAAGTAAAAAGTCCTCTACGTCTGTCTGTGGCGGGTTGGGGCGGCAGTACCCACCTTAGAGGTCTACAAATATAATTATTTAGTTATATATGTTAATGAATTTATTAATTTGTTTTCTCAGGAGTTGCCCCAACATTTGTCGACGTGGGAGAATCCATCTTTGTCTCCTTTCGTCCCTTGCACTCCTGTTTGTTTTCGTAGTGGTTTTAGACGCATGGCTGCCACAAGTGAATGAAGGCATAGCAAGCTTGGAAAGAAGAGCCAGCTTGCCAGCCCGGTTGCCATTATCTAGCCATTCCTTTACAATCATCATGCAGAGCTACAACCGGACAGACCTGCTCCTTAAGCTGCTGAACCATTATCAAGCAGTACCCCACCTGCACAAAGTGATCATCGTGTGGAACAGCCTTGGAGAAAAGCTGCCCCAGGACCTCTGGGAGTCTTTAGGACCTCATCCTGCCCCTGTTGTGTTCAAGGAGCAGTCGGTGAATCGGATGAGAAACCGCTTGCAGCCATTTCAGGAGATTGAAACAGAAGGTAAGAATGTTCAATGCCTATTTGGTGGGCACCTGGCTGAGGTAGTCGCGGTCGGTAAAGGGTGTCAACTTAAACCAAATTTTAAACAGGCTGTCTTTATAATAATAATAAGAAGAATAATTCATTACATTTATATAGCGCTTTTCTCAGTACTCAAAGCGCTATCCACACAGGGAGGAACCGGGAAGCGAACCCACAATCTTCCACAGTTACATTTGAGGAAAATGGGCACAATAAATGATCGCTTAAACACATGATAAATCATGTAAAATGATCAAACATTTTAAAGGAAAATGTAAGAATATGTTTTGTGACCACAAGGTGGCGCCACTGAGTCCCAAACCCCAGACTCAGTGACATAGCACACAATTTTAGAATAAAGTAAATGATTTGAATTCTCGCAAGGCACTTTTCAGTCGCCTCTCCAGAATTTAGCCACAAACATACAAATAAACCACAAATCTTCTTCTTCCTTCTGTCCTCTGCTGAGTGGGCTCTCCCTTTTATGCCAGACCTGAGAATACTCCCAGTGCCACACCATGTCTTCCAGAAAGCACTTCTGGCCATAAAGAAAGTAGGGATACCCACAACAGCGCCCTCTTATCAGTATGTAGGGACCCCAACAGCTCTTGATTATCGGCTTCTGTTAGTCTGTCTGGCCAGGCCAGGCCAGGCACAAAGTTATTTCTCCTACCCAGTGCCAGATTTTTTGCTGTTTGGCTTTGGCCTCCCGTCTGGGTAATGGATCCTCCTCTTTCCTGGCCAGGATGCCCATTCTCCTCTTACAGTCAGTCAGGCATTGTCCAACCCGCTATATCCTAACACAGGGTCACGGCGGTCTGCTGGAGCCAATCCCAGCCAGCACAGGGCGCAAGGCAGGAACAAACCCCAGGCAGGACGCCAGCCCACTGCAGTTCTCCTCTTACAGCGTATATAAAAATAAACTTTATTAGGCAGCACTGATAGGGGCTTGCTCCGTCCACTCCACGCAGTACTTCCAGGAGGGGGCGGCACAGTGGCGCAGTGGTAGCGCTGCTGCCTCGCAGTTAGGAGACCCGAGTTCACTTCCCGGGTCCTCCCTGCGTGGAGTTTGCCTGTTCTCCCCGTGTCTGCGTGGGTTTCCAAAGACTTTCAGGTTAGGTGGATTGGCGATCCTAAATTGGCCCTAGTGTGTGCTTGGTGTGTGGGTGTGTTTGTGTGTGTCCTGCGGTTGGTTGGCACCCTGCCCGGGATTGGATTCCTGCCTTGTGCCCTGTGTTGGCTGGGATTGGCTCCAGCAGACCCCCGTGACCCTGTGTTTGGATTCAGCGGGTTGGAAAATGGATGGATGGATGGATGGATAGGCAGCACTGTTACGTTAACATCAGTAAGTTTTTTGTAAAGTTTTGAGATTTTGCACATATGTGCCTCACTACAAGTCTGTCCTGCAGTTTGTGAATATATACTGGTAAGTGGGAGAGGGCACCATATGGCAGTACGGGCACAGGACAGCAAAGTATAAGGCAAACTTAAAGAAATTGTCAGGTCATTGCGTAGTTGTTGTGTTAAGGGATTGCGGTGAAAGACGCCCACCATATAAAGGTTGAGTGTTTTTTTTTTTTTGTACTGGTTTGTCAAAACCCCGATCCTCATTTGTGGTCACAAGCCATTGGTAGTGACAGAAAGAATCAGAATGAAAGTACATGCGGGCAAAGCGAGGTTCCTGCACAGTGTTTCAGGAGTCTTTCTGTCTGTGATAAAGTGAGGACCTTAGTAATTCGGGAGGACCTCACAGTCGAACCCTCTGGATTTAGGAGAGAGGTTTGAGGACAGTGCCGAAGAAAGGATGGAAGGTCTTCACATTTTATTGTTCTACACGACGCTGGGCCGCTGTGGGTTTCATTTGCCTTTTTCTGACACTGATCAACAGAAATGTACTCTGTAAATGTCAAAATGAAAACAGATATCTGAAAAGTGGTCTTAATTAATTACAAATATAAAGCACAAAACAACTGATCGCCGAAGTATTCACCCACTTTTAATGTGACACCCCTAAATCATCACCTGGGTGATAAATGCCAGCAATACACACTTGATCATCGCCGCATGATGCCACTCGGTGGAATGATTAACCAGCTGCATATTCAGTAACTACACCTGTGCTATTGATTGATTCCTGGTATTTTTTGGGGTACCTCCCTCCATATACTTGGAGAGTGACATATGCCAGTCATTAGACTTTAGTGTGATTAATGATTGGGGGGCACTGACACATTCCTTGGGTTAAGTGGTGCGCCTAAATTATCACGGTGCCAGTGTGCCATTTGTTGAGCTGATCTCTCACGCAGTACTTCTGCCAACTGACCCCACTGGGTTTAAAGAAAGAATACCTGGATATTGCTGTAAGACAACGGCTCATA
Organism: Polypterus bichir lapradei; assembly: GCA_026402145.1. NCBI lineage: Eukaryota > Metazoa > Chordata > Cladistia > Polypteriformes > Polypteridae > Polypterus > Polypterus bichir. The sequence continues at coordinate 3,286,417 of JANRMT010062855.1, forward strand.
TGAAGGGTTTATAATAGAAGAGTCGATTTTAATAAGGACTTATCTACTCAAGGTAACACCCAGTAAGAATTCTTTAAATGTGCCTGTGCTGCAATGATATTAAAAATACCTTCTTTAATAAAAATCGTGAAGGGTGCTATATACACTACCAGTCCAAAGTTTTACAACACCTCAGGTTTTTCAATTTTTACGGAAATCCATGCAGCCTAATGTCTTAATGCTTCATACACAACAGCAAATAAAAGTATACAAAATTTTAGACAAATGTTTGATTCATTCAAGTAGCCTGCACCTTCTGCTGATATAACAACCAAACTGTGGTAACCCTTTTGACTCAGCATTCCAGTCACTCTGTGCCAGTCACCGACTCCAGACTGCCACTCTGCCTCCGCCATGTTTGTAACACACTGAGGATCCATCCTGTCACCAACTCGACGGCGTACAAACATCCTGCGTGATGAACTGAAGAATTCAAATTTGGATTCATCAGTCCATGAGACTTTCTTCCAGTCACTTTCTCTGGTGACTCTTCCTATGAAGTCAGTAGATGGATTGGGAGAGCGTGGGGGGTCATGAGGTCACTGGAAAGGGGAGTGTGGCGCTACCGATATCTCTGCAAAAGGACGAAGGTCCAAGTCTTTACAGTCCTGGTGCTTCCTGTCTTGCTATATGGTTGCGAGCCATGGACGCTATCCAGTGACCTGAGATGAAGACTGGACTCTTTTATGTGAAAATCCTTGGGTGCCGCTGGTTTGACTTTGTGTTGCTCATGGAGTCCCGAATGAGGCACATGACCTGCATCGTGAGGGAGCGTCAGTTACGGCACTACGCTCATGTGGCGCGTTTTCCCCGAGGGTGATCGGCTCGTAAGATCCTCATTCTTGGGGACCCGAGTGGCTGGACCAGGCTAAGGGGTCGCCCACATAACACCTGGCTGCGGCAGATAGAGGGTCATTTCCGGAGGGTGGAACTGGGCCGCGTGTCTGCCTAGGGGGTTGCCAACCGGGATCCCGAGTTGTATCGTTGTGTGGTGGGTGTGGCAAAGCGCAGTGCAGGCTCCCCAACTTGACTCGCAGTGGTCCACAGCCCGTATTTCGAGGTCCTATTGTGTCCTTTAATGAACGGCTTTCTTCCTGCCACTCGCCCTGTCAAACCTGCAGCACAAAGTCTCCTCTTCACAGGGCACACTGACACTCGCTTTTGTCGACCTGCACTGTTGAGCTGTGCTTGAAGCTCTGGTGCTGTGAGGCACATGTGATCTCGCAGGCTGGTGACCCTCAAAAACTAGTATTCTGATTGGCTGGTGACAGGTTTCTTCCAGTTGCTTTTGGATTGCATAGGACACCATTGGACTCATTGACGCTTTGATTAGTTTTTGCAGTTTCTCTAAATGAGTGGCCTGCACCTCTAAGGGTAACGATGCTCTGTCTCATTTCATTTGTGAATTGCCGTTTTCTTGCCATTACCGCTGGACTGTTCTCCAGGTAGGACTTCAGAGGGTGTACTAACACAGGCTGTTCCAACTCTACCTTAAGGCAGACAGCAGGGTTTTTAAGTAATCAAGTAAACAAGTTGGGACGCCCGTGCAAATTGTTTGCTTCAACTTGCAAGGCTTCCCTTGCTTGAATTGATGCAGAACATCTATTACTTGTTCCCTGAAGAAGTCCCATTTGTAATCCTCTTTAATAAAAGCCCTGTGTGCGTCCAGTGTGCGTCCAGTGTCCGTGTGTGTCCTCTGGTGAAGTGCGCATGCGCGGGGTCACACGGCACGTGTTCAGTCTCTTCCTGTGCATTCCCTGTGCAGACACACACATAGGCGCATGAGAGACAGACACGCACACACAGGCGCGTGCACGACAGACACACGCACACACACAGGTGCCCACGCAACAGACACACGCACGCACACACACACACACAGGCGCGTGCACGACAGACACACGCACACACACAGGCGCACGCGGTTCGCACACACACACAGGCGCGCGCGGGACGCACACACACACACACACACACACACACACACACACACAGGCGCACCCGGGACGCGCACACACACACACACACACAGGCGCGCCCGGGACGCACACACACACACAGGCGCACGCGGTTCGCACACACACACACAGGCGCGCGCGGGACGCACACACACACACAGGCGCGCCCGGGACACACACACACACACACACAGGCGCGCCCGGGACACACACAGGTGTGCACGTGCATTGTTACAGTGTTACTTTTCTTGGTTGTTTATTAATTTTTCAACTGTTCATTTTTTTCCCCTGTGCTTAAAACTCATTAAAAAAGGTGTTTTTAGCGAGCGGGTCGTAAGGCTATAGCGCGAACTCTTCCAGTCTCAGTTTTCTCAGTTGTTCAAGGTTTTCTTAGTGTTATTCAATGTTTTTACATTTAGTTTACTATTACGCTGTGCATTCAGTGGTATAATTAACTATATTTGTGCTTAAAAACGTAAAAAAATATATATTTACATACAGTTCATACGGTCTGGAATGGATTAATTGTATTTACATACAGTACTATGGGGGAAATTACTTCAGTTCGCGACCAAATCGGGTTAAAACCAGAGTTTTGGAACGAATTATGGTTGTGAGCCGAGGTTCCACTGTATTACTGTCATACAAAATTACAGGCATTTTACGGAAATACAAACCAGTATTACTGAGAGAGAAAATTAAAGGCACAGAATACAGTGACACATATTACAGCCACATACAAGGTCCCTTGCCATTTAATATAGACTGTCCCTACTAATGTATATGCACTACTGTTCTAGCACCCGTTATTGTAACGGGCTTAATGTCTAGTGTTCTAATATTTCCCTTTTTTTCAAGTTTTGCTAACCCAAACTTTAAATTTAAACCTCTGGCAGTTTACTGCTTACCTTTTCACCATTTTAGGTATTTCATCTGATTGCATTTGAAGAAAAACAAAGGTGTTCTAAAACTTTTGATATTAACCGTTTTGCTATTCATTAATCAGTTTAATGAACCCTTAATCTACATCTCCCGTCGACGTGATTTAGAACTAAGGTTGCTCCCATGTGGTTCAGATGTGACTCCATGATGACCGTGACGATGGCTATTTTCTGGAGTCTCATCCGTGATAGCTTTTTCTGTTGCAGTTCTCGTGTGACTCTGATCTCCACCCTTTTTCGTTTTCCCCACTTCAGCTATTCTGATGCTGGATGACGACACCTTGATCAGCGCTCCTGATCTTGTCTTTGCGTTTTCCGTCTGGAAGGTAAGTGAAGGGTTTTGAATTGACACGCCTTGTAGCTGCTGTTAGACGAGTCCCTCCTGCATCAGGCAGTTGGCTTGCTGTGAATCGTGCACTTGGGTTTTAGAAGTAGAAATGTTGATTGTCATAAAATGCTAGCAGGGTAAGGGGACATTTTATCAATTAAAATACTAAATAAATGAAATAACTCAGCATGTGCTGATTAAAAATACTGAATGAATAAAGTAATTCAGCATGTCAGGGTGCAGCTGTCGCTAAGGCCCAAGAAAGAACCCTAATTAGATTATATGATTATAGCCAGGGCTGTGCTTCTAATTCACATTTCAGAGCAGCCGCACATAACTGGAGCAGGTGACGACGAGTAACCCGCTGCTTTGTCTTTGTGTCATTGACACCCGTGGCTGGTCGCAGAGTGACGGGATATCACGGGGTTTACTTAAGTGAAGTCATTGAATTGTAATGCGTCAGGAAAAGTGAAAACACGCAGGGGAGGAACAGAGAGATGTCTGAAGAGCAGAGGGTGAAAGAAAGACATCACAACCACTGGGGTGCCCTCACTTTATGATGAGGCTTCACCTGGGTGGGTTATGTGAAAAACACTGGAGACCAATGGAGGAGATCACATGGCGCAGCGTGAACGTTCAGCTTCTGCATTTAATCGGTGGTAGTTTGTTGCACTGTGCAGTTTTACATTTTTAGTACTGGGAGTGATTGGTGACAGACGGGTATCAGTAAGAGTGACAGGGAAGGTCTACAGGACGGTAGTGAGACCAGCTATGGTATATGGGCTGGAGATGGTGGCACAGGGGACAGAGCTGGAGGTGACAGAGTTAAAGATGAGTGTGACGAGGATGGACAGGATTAGAAATGAGGACATTAGAGGGTCAGCTCAGGTGGGACAGTTGGGAGACAAAGTCAGAGAGGCTAGATTGTGTTGGTGTGGACATGTGGAGAGGAGAGATGATGAGTATATTGAGAGAAGGATGCTAAGGATAGAGCTGCCAAGGAAGAGGAGAAGAGGAAGGCCTAAGTTAAGGTTTATGGATGTGTTGAGAGAGGACATGCAGGTGACAGGTGTGACAGAGCAAGATGATGAGGACAGGAAGATATGGAAAAAGGTGATCCACTGTGGCGACCCCTAACGGGAGCAGCCAAAAGAAGAAGAAGAAGAAGTAAAGAATCCTGCGATGATGCATGCAATTAAAAGCACCACCTAAAAATAAAACAAAACGCCTTTATTAGTGTGCTGCTCCGCGACTACACGTTAACAAACTCCACCATTGGCCTTCTGTACCTGGCCTGGCCCAAATCCATTAGCCACATTTCTTTGGCCTTTTCTCATCGTTGGTTTTTAAATTCAATCCTGGGGGACCCCCACGGCTGCACTTTTTTCATTCCAGCCAACTACTGCTCTAGGGGTATTATTAATGTGACTTTGCTTCCAATAGGAGTGAATGTGTGTGTGTGCCCCCGTACCCCATGCTGCTCCAGAGTTCTGGGGTCAAATCTTGGCCTGGCCCGTGCCTGTGTGAAGTCTACTTGGTTGTTTGATGTCTAACATGCAAGTAAAGAAAAATGCCAGCTGTAGAGTGGCCCATCCAAGGGTGTGATTCAACCCTGGACGGGATGCCAATCCATTGCAAGGCTCATTCTGACACACAGTCACATTCACAAAGGGGGCGAGTTTGGAATCACCAATAATCCGACCAACAAGTCTTTTGTGATTTGGAAGGAAGATCCTCACCGACGTGGGGTGAACAAAACAGACAGGCCGATACGTGAGGCAGTAGTGTTAATCGTATGCCACCTGAGGGTTAAAGATGCTTTAGAAAACATAAAGTAATTCTGCTGTTCATCACTGCCATTACACAGTCGGAAGCTGGCAACTTCAGTAACGGAGCACCACAGGAGGTGACTGTTGATATCAGAGTTGGCTTGACTGGCAGCTTGTGATTGAATGGCTTCTCAGGATGGCTTGGTGCAAAGTGGCAGAGCACAAAGTTAGCTGAATGAAGAGTTGGAACAAAACATTACAATAAGGAGCAAACGGGAGAGAATTTAAATTCAGGTTGTGGAAATCCCTGGGAGTGTAGAATTCTTTCAATCTTCACCCCGACCACCCAATCAAAGCCCCTTGCAGCCCCTCCATTGATGGATTGAAGGCCAGAGGTCCACATGACCGGCATCATCAAGTTCTTCCACAGGGATCTTGAAAACCATGAGGACTGATTGAGGTCATTGATGTCAGGTAGAATGCCTAGAGGGGGCTCGGTGGTCTCGTGGCCTTGGTACCCCTGCAGATTTTGTTTTTTTTTTTGTTTTTTTTTGTCCTCCAGCCGTTTGAAGTTTTTATTTTGTTTTTTTTTCTGTCCTCCCTGGCCATCGGACTTTACTTTTATTCTATGTTAATTAGCATTGCCCAATTTTATTTTTATTTTTTGCCTTGTTTTCTCTTTCTTCATCCCGTAAAGGCACTTTGAGCTCCATCATTTGTATGAAAACGTGCTCTAGAAATAAATGGTGGTGGTGGTGTTGTTCAGCTGACCCTGCCTAGTTATAATTTTCAGTCAGCCAGGTTATTTTCTAACCCGCTTTGTTCTGAGTAGGGGTGCGGGGGTCTGCTGGAGCCTGTCAAGCTAGCACAGGGCGCAGGGCCATCGCAGGACAAACACACACACACACAATTTAGGGTCGCCAGTTCACCTGACCTGCTTGTCTTTGAACTGTGGGAGGAAATCCACGCAGACACGGGGAGAACACGCAGACTTCATGCAGGGGTGACGGGGACACAATCCCTGGTCCCTTTACTGCCTTGCTGCAGCGCCATCACTGTGCCACCCCTAATTATAATATGTATTTATTTATTGTGCTGCGTTATGTGCCTTCTGCTACATTATGCACAATGTTACTGGTTCAATTCTTGACCGTATAACCCACCCCTAGCATTTAAATAAGTGTTGTATAATCGAATGTCTATAAAGCACTTCTGAGCGTTGGTATTACACACTGCTTGCCGTCTGGCACGGCCCCAGATGTTCTCCTGGAGAAGGTAACTGAGGTCCCAGCTCCAGTAAATGGTTCTTTTTGCATTGCAGCAATTCCCTGATCAAATTGTGGGCTTTGTGCCGAGGAAGCACGTGACTGCAGCATCGGGAGTGCACAGCTATGGAAGCTTTGAGCTGCGTGCCAGTGAAGCTGCCAGCGGGGACGTGTATTCGATGGTGTTGATCGGTGCAGCCTTCTTCCACAGACGATACTTAGAGAAATTTCAGCAGCTCCCGTCTCGTGTACACCAAATGATAGATGAGACCCAAAACTGTGATGATATCGCCATGAACTTCCTAGTGGCTAAGCACACCGGCAAGCCTGCAGGCATCTTTGTCAAACCAGTGGACATGAGAAACCTGGAGAAGGACGCTAGCAGTGGCTACACTGGCATGTGGCATCGGGGCGAGCACCTCCTGCAGCGGTCCTACTGCCTCAACCAGCTGGCTGCCATTTTTGGCACCATGCCGCTGCGCCACTCTGACATCATGGTGTCCCAGTTTGGATTTCCCAACTATGCCAATCACAAAAGTAAAATTTAAATGGAAAAGGAGTGTGTGGCTTTGGTGGGACAGTGTGTCATGCTGCCTCAACTGAGAAGGGGATAGTGGGCATCAGTAAGGGGTGATTTCTAACTAAGGTGCTGCCTAAAGATTTGTGGATCAAAATAATAATAAAAAAAGTGTGATTTTTTGTTCTATTTCTATATTGTTTATTTTTTCATTTTGGATCTGAACGCGGATTGCATGTCCAGTCTGGTTTGTTGTGAAACTGGTCCTACCCTACATCAGGGTGCCAGGCAGTTCTTTTATAACCTGCTTATTCCTGAAGAGGCATGTGGTTTGGATGGTGCTGGAGACCATGCCTGCCAGCAGAGGGCACATTTTAATTTTAATAAATGGAGGACTATGACTTTAGAAGCGTCTGTGGCCCTGACCCTAATGCTGTTGCTTTTAAAAGGGTGTTGAGATTTGTGCTGCTGGGGCAAACTGGTAGCTCGAATAAAACCAAAATGTGGCAGAAGACATTTAATGATTGCGGTGGGCTGGCACCCTGCCTGGGGTTTGTTTCCTGCCTTGCGCCATGCGTTGACTGGCATTTGCTCCAGCAGACCTCCGTGACCCTGTAGTTAGGATATAGCGGGTTGGATAATGGAGGGATGGATATACATACACACATTAGCTGTCCGCGTAGTAGTGAAACACGATAAACTTTAAAAATTAATAAACAAACAGCTATCGCTAGCTAAGCGGAGGCGAGGTGCGCTCCAACACGTGGCGACAGGTAGAGCGCCTCAGATGGAGGCCTGGCGCGTGAGTGAGGCGGTCCCTGCCCGACTCCCCACTCCTGAAGTCTCCATTCCAGCCTGTCTCAGATTAGTGCGAATGTGTCACTCCTACAAGCAAACTATGATACTTGGTGCAAAGAGAGACGCTGCAAAATCAACCGGAATATTCAAGCAAATTCGAGAAAAAAGCCAAATCTAAATCTGTTAAGTAGCTCCAGGCCCGCACCTGGGGGGGGGGGACAACCACGACACTTGTTAGGGGCCCGCCCTTTTTCGAGTTTTTTTTTTTTTTCTCTCGAAAGGTCCATTATTAACGCACATATTTGAAACACGAAAGGGGCCCGAACTCTGTCAGCTGCCTGGGGCCCAGAATTTCCTAGGTGTGGGCCTGGTAGCTCTCTCATGAAAAGCAGACAGAAAGACATTAGATTTTATATATAGAGAGAGATATACATGTGTATATATGCAGTATACTGTATAATTATTTAAATTTCTATATACACAGTATTAAGCTGTTATTTTAATAGATTCTTTTTTACATTGATCATCCAGGGGCACTGTACAATAATAAAGTTATTGTACAATTTTTACATAAAGGCAGTATAATTGGAAAACTGGTTTGTGCTTCAGTGGTGGGGGCTGAACTTCAGTCAATAATCTGCAGTGCTTTTGTAATTAATAGCTGATCAGATCGACACCTGTACTGAGCCATGAGCTCCGATGATGAGGTTTACAACGGCAGTGTGCCCCTACTACTACTACTGGACCCCAGCCTGGCAGCACCTCCCTCATCCAAGGAACAGAAAGGAAAACTCCAGTCTCGGCAGATTCTAAAGACAATAAACCTCTGGTGTTCAGTAAAAAGAAAATATGTGCAGTTAGTTCCAATAAAATATTAAATATTAAAAAGCAGAAGGGAAAGGGTTTTTTTTTTAGTTATACCATTAATGTCACTTGTGTATTTTCTGAGCATTGATGAAGACGTACAATTGGAAACCTCAAAATTGTTCTGTTATTCTGTATACCAAGTAGGTAATTATATTGGCAAGTTATATAAAACTAGGTAACATTTGCAGAGCCTCAAGCTCATATATGTAGAAATATAATCCTGACTTGAATATGGGTTCCAGAAAATCAACAACAAAAATGTATTTTTCTTGTATAGCCCAAAACTGCGGTGGGCTGGCGCCCTGCCCAGGGTTTGTTTCCTGCCTTGCGCCCTGCCCTGTTGGCTGGGATTGGCTCCAGCAGACCCCCATGACCCTGTAGTTAGAATATAGCGGGTTGGATAATGGATGGATGGCATAGTCCAAAACCGCACAATGAATTTTTCAATGGGTTTATATGGGCCCAAGATTTGACAGCCCCCTTGCCTTGACTCCCTAAGAAGACAAGAAAAAAATTCCCGGAAAACAAAGTTTCAACCCTTTTAAAATGATGGTTTTATGAATGGAAGATAACTATATGAATACATACGTAATACCGTTTTAATACTCAACATGCAGGTTACCTCACAGTGCACGCGTCAACACTCACCCATGATGGCGCGGCTCTTCAGCTGCTTCTGGGTGCCATCTTGATGAGGTCAAAAGATAAACACGCCCAAAGTCACGCGACGTTTAGAAAGTCCCGCGATTTCTCGCGCGCTGGCTCGGTAGACTTCCTGTCCACGGCAGCTTAGCTGTTGTTTAATGGCGGTGATTAACAGTTTCTGACTGGCTTGGGTGAGGTAGGCGCGGGGAAAGCGAGCGTTGCTGGCGGGTAAAGAGCAACGGACGCAAGGTATTTGTCACCCATAAGGACTCTTATTGTGATACACGCGCTGGAGACGAGGACGCTAAACGGTCGTCTCCCGGTCACTCTGCCGCTACAGCTGCGTTCGCCGAGGACGTGTGAGTCAAAGCCGGAGAGTAGAACTGGACAAGCTGTTTATTTTGGCGTCCGGTCATACGGAGCAAGAAAGAAGACAAACCAGAAGGACGCAGAGATTTTGTAGTAGTTGTGGCTGACGAACCAGCGACGCCAGTGAACGTTCACAGTCTCGGAGATTAGTGTCACCCGCTGGGACGAGTACCGGCCTTGTTACCCCACGGTCCTGTGTGTGGACTCGGCCGGTGTTCTACGAGCGATATGCCCAGGGCTGTCGGCAAGGAGGTAAGCGGACGGTTCGCTTTATCTTTATTTTTGGTACAGCTGGCCCGAACCGTGACCATTCCGTTAATGGTTTGGGGAGGGATGTGCACTCCGCTTCATTGACAGCGGTAGGGCGGCGGGTATGTGAGGCTCCGTGGTTCGGGGTGCCCCCGTGCCGCCTGCGAATGGACGCGTGATTTTGTTGCCCTGACAACGGCAGAATAGCGTCTCCGGTTGACAATATGTCTTGGTGTCGCTTTTGTTCCTGGAACGGTTTGATTCTGCCTGGAGAAAATGTTCACTGGGAAGACACTAAATTCAAACTCCGTCTTTAATGCGCCGTTTCTGTAGCTTCTGAAACCTTTAAACTTGATGCCTTATGAGTTTAAAAAATGAAGACGCTTTCTGTTTTGACTTTTTCTTTTCAATTCTGGCTATTTGACTGAAGTACTGACTTGTCTGTTTGAATTTTCGGGGTTTCGGTTTGTTAAACTGAAGAAAAAAATGCTGTCTTTAAAAATGTCTTTGCTCTTAAAAGCCCGTAAAGTGGTCCCAATAAAGCATCACATGGGTAATCTTTATCCTGCATTTTACATGGTGGGGAGCGAAATTTCCCGCTTGGGACAAATAAAGTTCCATTTATCTTTTATATAGTGCCTTTCAAAGTCTAAGGTGAAGAGCACTCTGTACATATTAGAACTGTGATTTTTTTTTTTTTTTTTTTTTTTTGGAGGTCTTGTACATTTTCATAGACCCTTGAAATCGTCTTTGACATCTTTATTGCTTAACTCCTGAACTGTTAGTGACAACTCCATTTAAGACTTGTCATTGTATTCATAGATTGCCATATTCTACCTCGTTATGATTCCAAGCTGCATGTCGTTAGCTTTTGCCTAGTATTTTGTACTTGGTTATTTAGTATTTAGTTTTCTGTATTGTTGCACCTCTCTGTACTGTTATTTGTACCAGTAATTGTTAGTTGATGCTTGTTTTGTGCAAGGCTTACGCTCAAAGTTTGGAATTTTATTCTTAACATACTGTATTTGCTATATATGACTATAAAAGTTGATTGGTTATAATTTTTCCTAACTGGCCGCATATCCTGAATCATCTTTTCCAATGTTATTGATTACCCTGGCTGTCCAGCTTTACTGGAAGATCAGATTTTTATGCCTTGCTAGGGTGTACCATACTGTATGTCCTGTGCTATTGGAGGTGAACTTCACTTCTTCTTTCTGCTGTTCCCGTTAGGTGTTGCCACAGCGGATCATCTTGTTCCATATCTTTCTGTCTTCGTCATCTTGCTCTGTCACACCCATCACCTACATGTCATCTCTCACCACATCCATAAACCTTCTCTTAGGCCTTCGTCTCTTCCTCTTCCCTGGCAGCTCTATCCTTCGCACCCTTCTCCCAATATACTCATCATCTCTCTTCTCCACATGTCCAAACCAACGCAATCTCGCTTCTCTGACTTTGTCTCCCAATCTTCCAACCTGAGCTGACCCTCTGATGTCCTCCTTCCTAATCCTGTCCATCCTCGTCACACCCAATGCAAATCTTAGCATCTGCCACCTCCAGCTCTGTCTCCTGTGCCACCGTTTCGACTCCTTATAACTTGGCTGTTCTCACTACTGTCCTGGTGAACTTCATTAAGTAGAGATCAATCCGACATGTGCAGTGCTGTTTTACACTTTTTGTTTGTAGCGTTTTCATTTTCTAATTGGCCTTGTCACTTGGGGTAAGCAGTAAATAGAAATGCCAAATTGGAAAAATAAGACTTGCGTATATGGGGTGCTTTTCTAGATATTCAAAGTACTTTACATAGAAAATAATAGGGAGCCAGTTTAACCACCACCACCACCAATGTGCAGCTATCCACGCGGTGATGCAACAGCAGCCATTCTTGTGCCAGTACACTCGCCACATGTTAGCTATTAGTTGGTGAGAGGTGGCCAGTTAGGGACAGTTTCTCCAAGACATTGGCGGAACACCCTGCTCTTTTCAAAGGATACCCAGTGACATCCACAGAAATATCAGGACCTTGGCTTTATGTCTCATCTGAAGGATAGCAGCGGTTTTTCTGCACTGTGGCATTGTGATCCTTGCAGCCCGTGTCCACGGGGTAAACATTTTCCTGGCTGGCCTCCCCTCCAAGCCCTGGCGAGACTGTGGGGGCTGCTATCCTAATAACATTGGGCATATGACTGCAAAAAGAAACCCTGCCAAGGTAATATATCCATGGCAGACCCTACACACGTGCACAGGGTGAGTTTGAAATCGACCGTCCACCTGACCTTCATGTCTTTAGGTGTAGTGTGAGAAAAACCCATGAAGAACCCATGTAAAGAATGCCAGCAATGCCTGTGTGTGGGATTTGAACCAAGGGCACTCAGTCTGTGAGGCACTGTGCTGTCATGCTGCCCAAAAAACATTTAAGTGGCATTTGAAAAGTACTGTGGTGGTTTACAGCATAAACATACACCATGTGTGAAAGTGCTGCATTCATCCTTTGCTGTGTAATACGCAGCAGTCATTTTGAACTCAGTCTCACTTTTACTGCTTTTGTGGTAAGAGAACTGATTCTGAATCAAGTGTTGTGTGAGGTGCTGCCGTAGTTGCATTTTCCAAACCATAGCAGAGAGAGCGTCGTGTGTTTGGCATGGATGTTCAAATGTGAATGTGATGAAATATTAAACTGGCGCTTTAGCAAATTCAAGACTGGATCATTCATTCCTTGTACAGCACAGTGCTGTGAATGCCCGCAGCTTACCCAGTTTCTAATAAACACTTTGATGTTCCTTTTTGTTTCTGGTGCTCCTGGAAAGCAGAAGGGTAAACCCAAAACATTTCTCTATCCAGTCTTATTTTATAAAGTCTTTGTTAGTTTGAAGTTGCAGTTCTCATAAGCTGGTATAGTTTACTGCTTTTGGTGAAGATTGGTTTTGGTCTAGTAAGTTTTTAGCGATTGTTGTTCATGTCAGATTCTCATAATAGAGAGGACTGGTGTGGGTACCATACTGCTAATGAGAAGTCACAGGAGTTCCAGTCCTGGTTTTTGCTGCTGTCGCGCTGCCCTTCGAGCTTTTTAAAGCCTTTGCAGCCGCTGTCCTTTTTCCTACTTTGTGTCTCTGCTGCTCGCGTTGTGATCGCTTCTCTGTCATCCTAAATATACACCTGACCAAATTGTGTTTTCTTTGAAATTTAAATGCGGGTCCACAGATTCTCATAGTGTATGTTCCATTGTTGTGTAAATCTGCGTTTTGTGTATTGAATGATGTGCACTGAGACACCTGTATCTGTGTGTGCTGCTTCCCTTTCACTACTGTTTTTGTTGCCCATTCTCTTTCGTCTTGCAGTTCTTTTGTGATCTTAACGTGAAGATCACGTATCATCTACTAGTCATTCATTCCACAGCATTTTTTTTATATATAATATAAAATTCAACAAATCTTGGGTTGATACGTGACTTTCTCGGAAAGACACTTTAACATCCCACAAGAACAACCCATATAAAACAAGATCATGGACGTCTAACCTCTCAGTTGTTGGAATGCTTTTGGCAGACATGCTTCATGTGCTCTCAGCTCTTAAAAAATTTTATATGTTCTAGATGGCACGTCAACGAGTATACGAAGAAGAAAGAGCAGCGCATCAAAAAGAGACCTAAATGCGTTGGAGAGAAAAGAATGCAAAACACACACACATAAATGAGCAGACACGCACGTATGCACACGCATGCAATTTGCACATTGATTATTATTCTTTTTTGTATTAGATCTATATAGATATCTTTATAGATATCTTTATAGATATCTATCTATCTAAATAAAATAGAGAGAGAGAAATATATATGTATGTATATATAGATAGATATACTAGGGGGCTTTGCCCCCTGCTCGCTTCGCTTGCCCACCCCCAAAGAGATGCAGTCTGATCAGCTGCTGTCTTTTTGCTGCCACTGAGGTGCATGTTCTGCTTGTCGTGCTGCACGTTGATCATTTTAAAAACCTGTACAGCAGCTGACCTTCTGTCTCCCTGCCTTGTGTCGCGGAACGTCATATTGTCTTCCGAGAAGATCACAAATCGTCTCCTGCCAAGCCTTCCAAGATTTTTTTTTTTTTTTTTTTAAATAGAGAGATAGATATAGATATCTATCGATAGATTTATATAAAGAGGTGGAAATATTTTCAGTTTGCCTTTCCATTTTTTGTCCATAACTGTAGTTTCTCAGCATTGCTTTAGAAACTTCTAAGGGTGAGCCATATTGTAACCATTGGTATAATTTTTAGATTACTCTTTGTAGTGTTATTTAATAGTAGTTAGTTGCCAGGGTACTCCCTGATTGTGGAATTTCCATGTTCTTCCTGTCTGAGTGAGTTTTCTCCAGGTGGTTCAGGTTTCCTTCATGTAGGTGTCTTGGGTTGTTTTGGCAACTCTTGATTGACCCAGATTGACTGAGTGTGGATGTGTTCTTCAGCCTGCCCACCCAAGATTTTTTTTTTCACTTGGTATTCATTTCATCTGGGATAGTCAGTGGTTCCATGTGACCCTTGACATAAGAAGCAGATGGATATGCGAATAGTTAGCTCATCTTAAGCACTGTCCAGATTCACAGTGGTCTGGCAAACTCCACACATGGTAGGTGAAGTGGGAAAATAATTAGATCTTCATGCAGCAACCTAATGACTACAATATTACTTCTGAAAAGGTGACGTTCTATAAAGTACACAGTGGCTTGCACTACTAAAATATTTTAGTGTTCTATCCGACTGGTAATATATGAAAATGAAATGGTTTAGATGCAGTTTCCCCTAACTTGAAATAGATGGTGACACACCATGAGTATTGGACATGTATGAAAGAAAGGAACTGGGTGAAATCTCGGTGTTGAGGTTTTGGTTCGCTGCCCTGGCTCCTGTTCATTTTTGTTATGTTATATTCTTTGCTGCGTGGCCTTTGGCCATTTCATTGTGCTAGGTGCACAACACTGGATGGAATGCCTTCACCAAAAATGGTTTTCTTCTTTTCTTATGCACAAGTCATTTTCCTCACTCTGGCCAAAAGAAAGTTACGATGCTCACCGCTGGCACAAAAATGGGCTCTATAAGGTAGTGTCACTGAAAGCTGACCTAGTGTAGGCTTCCACTGTCTGCTTTTGTTGCTTTTAAGATAGATGCCTGCTCCACTATCAAAGTCAAGCACTGGAATAATTGCATTTAAAACTTAATGGCCAAATCTCTCCATTTTATGATAAAAAAATCCTGGGACAAGATGAGACTTTTTAGCCTGGGACAAGATGAGACTTTTTAAGAGAGATAACGTCCCGTGAGATGAGACTTTGTGCCTAGAGATTTAACCACACCCGGGGCCGGAAATAAAAGACAAAGAGTAGATGACAAAGTAGAACGTCATAAAGAGATTCAAAAACGTTGGCGCAATACATATGCAGGGCAGGTTAGAGATAATGAAAGTACGAAAATTCAAAAGTCTCAAAAAATGATAGTAATGACCGCATTAGTGCAAACGGAAATTATTACTCGGTGAAAAAACGGAACAGCGAAAAGGGATTGAGTATATTGTTCGAATTTAAACTTTAAGTCAGAGACTTGTAGATTGTCCAATTCGTGTTGCCATCAGGGAAAAAGTAGTGTGCCATTCCCAATGAAGAGGTGTATCTGCAGAATTAAAAGATGTTGTTTGGAACTGCAATCCACATACGCAAGTGGCAGAGACGCCGAGTGACTGGCATGAAGCGCGGGTGGGGGGGGTTTTGGCGAGTGAAGACCCCTAGTACTTTTAAAAATACTGTTCAGGGTACAATGGCAACAGTTTCCAATGTGCACCATAAAGACATGGAAATAAAATATCAAGTACTGTGATAGGGAGTAGGGAGTGGATAGGAATGTGTAGATTGGCCAGTTCCTATTGTCTTATTGTTCTTGTGTTCTAGTTGTCATAGAAATGAAAGTCACAATGAAAGTAACAACAATGATAATTTTGGTAGTAGGTCTGTAATCCATCCAAGGTTACTTCCTATCTTGTGGCTAATGCTTCTGCCATTGGATTAAACCTGGTCACTGTTATGTGGGTCAGGCCTCTTAGAAAATATCATAATACCAGTAATCCAGCATTCACCTTCACGGGAGTTGGAAACAAGCCATTGTGGTTTAGTGCTACTGCCTTGCGAGGACAGGCTGGGTATTTTCAGGGCCAGTTGTTAGGCCGCTTCACCCCAGGGATTTGTGCTGACAGCTCACTTGCGTGGCTTGTCTTGTTGCGCGTGCAAAGCTGCGTTTCTTTATCGCAGATTGGCCTTGCTGGTTGACCGGACTGCTGTGTCTGCTGGTTTCTGTTCCAATACACCGATTTGTTGATTTATCGTTCTTGACACTGCATGCATTCTCACCACTGCTGGTAAAAGTGACTCTAAATATAGTCACGCTTCCCTGTGTGTAGTAATGAGGCATGCAGAGGTGCTGCTTGTGGGTCCACCTGCATAGTTAGTGTTGATCAGCAATGGCAGTCAGAGTTTATCAATGTCAGCTGGCAGATGAGAGGCTCTCCCCTCCATGTTTAGGTATTCACATATAATGCGAAAACACCAACTGCTGTCCCAATGTCTCTCTAGCCAGGTCTCAATGTCCCTATATGTCACACTTATTCTATTTTTCAATGAAATTGGTCATTAAAGGTCAATGTTTTGACACACTGATGAATTTGTGAACATATCCACTTTAAAACAGATAAACATTCTGTGCGCCTGGAATTGCAGATTACTGTTTCACATTTACCTTGTAAGTTTGTATGTTTTGTATGTTGGCCTCTTTTACTTGTCTGACAGTCACTGCTGAAGTCGAAATGAATTCCCAATATGAAGTTAGTCAAATGCTTGGAGGGTTCAGCACCCTTTTCCTGTTGCATGAGTTAAGTGAACTGTAAAATTAAAAAAAAAAAAAAAAGTTATCTAGAAAAGAATGGAAGAGGAAGGGAGGCATTGGATAAAATGAAGAAATAACTTGCACTTTTTGGGGAGCCTTAGTTTTTAATTTTTTTTTATATAATTATTAAATGCCCTATTCATATTATTAGGCAAATGTCTTAAGTGGACCGACCCTGGAGATTTTGGCAGAGTTAATGGATATAATGACGTCTCAGTTTCTGGGCACTTTTTTTTTTTTTTTTTTTTTTTTTTTTTATAACACTTCAGCCTGTGTTTTGCTTTGAAAACTCCCACCACTCTGAACGCAGTCTTTATTTAGGACCCTGAGCCCATTTAATCTTAGAGAAAAGGTCAATTTAGACATTTATTTTTAGAAACTTCTTTAAAATTTTAATTTTCCTATTGTGGACAAATAAAGTATAATCTTATCTAATGTAAAAGTGAAGAACTGTATATTTAGTGTGCAGGTAATATTTATTTGTTGTGCATCTCACTGCTATTTTTGAAAGCAGTCGGAATTGCTCAGTGGCAGATCACAGCATGTAGTCTCCGCCGTGTGGTGCTTGTGCATCTTGCTAGCTTTTAAGACAATACCGATCGATAATGGCCTGCTCTCGTTCCTAGTTCACCATTGCAGATGGGCACATGATATGTACGTTGCTGGGTGGCATTCGTTTGATTTGGTGTTTTTCAGACTCTTCATTTCATTTAGATTAGTACCTGCTGTTATATGAACCAGATGTTCATGGAGGTGACTCATTCAGCCTTCAGGCTTTAAAGTCATGGACTGCATTGATGCTACCACTCTGTTATGATCTAACTTCGATTTTTAACATGTCCAGCACATGATTTGTCTGAGGGTGGTGTTTTTTTTTTATTTTGACACAGGCCCACTTTTCTGTTTGTTGATGAATTCCATTTACACTCGCCTAAAGGATTATTAGGAACAGCATACTAATACGGTGTTTGACCCCCTTTCGCCTTCAGAACTGCCTTAATTCTACGTGGCATTGATTCAACAAGGTGCTGAAAGCATTCTTTAGAAATGTTGGCCCATATTGATAGGATAGCATCTTGCAGTTGATGGAGATTTGTGGGATGCACATCCAGGGCACGAAGCTCCCGTTCCACCACATCCCAAAGATGCTCTATTGGGTTGAGATCTGGTGACTGTGGGGGCCATTTTAGTACATTGAACTCATTGTCATGTTCAAGAAACCAATTTGAAATGATTCGAGCTTTGTAACATGGTGCATTATCCTGCTGGAAGTAGCCATCAGAGGATGGGTACATGGTGGTCATGAAGGGATGGACATGGTCAGAAACAATGCTCAGGTAGCCCGTGGCATTTAAACGATGCCCAATTGGCACTAAGGGGCCTAAAGTGTGCCAAGAAAACATCCCCCACACCATTACACCAGCACCACCAGCCTGCACAGTGGTAACAAGGCATGATGGATCCATGTTCTCATTCTGTTTACGCCAAATTCTGACTCTACCATTTGAATGTCTCAACAGAAATCGAGACTCATCAGACCAGGCAACATTTTTCCAGTCTTCAACTGTCCAATTTTGGTGAGCTCGTGCAAATTGTAGCCTCTTTTTCCTATTTGTAGTGGAGATGAGTGGTACCCGGTGGGGTCTTCTGCTGTTGTAGCCCATCCGCCTCAAGGTTGTGCGTGTTGTGGCTTCACAAATGCTTTGCTGCATACCTTGGTTGTAACGAGTGGTTATTTCAGTCAAAGTTGCTCTTCTATCAGCTTGAATCAGTCGGCCCATTCTCCTCTGACCTCTAGCATCAACAAGGCATTTTCGCCCACAGGACTGCCGCATACTGGATGTTTTTCCCTTTTCACACCATTCTTTGTAAACCCTAGAAATGGTTGTGCGTGAAAATCCCAGTAACTGAGCAGATTGTGAAATACTCAGACCGGCCCGTCTGGCACCAACAACCATGCCACGTTCAAAATTGCTTAAATCACCTTTTTCCCATTCTGACATTCAGTTTGGAGTTCAGGAGATTGTCTTGACCAGGACCACACCCCTAAATGCATTGAAGCAACTGCCATGTGATTGGTTGATTAGATAATTGCATTAATGAGAAATTGAACAGGTGTTCCTAATAATCCTTTAGGTGAGTGTATATATGTATATGCCAAATACCACTGACTCACTCATCATGAAATCTGCTGGACCATGAGGACTTAGGACTTGAAATTTGGAATTTAGGTTACCCTTAGTCCATAGGTGCTCGCTAAGAAACGGTTTTCAAAATTTCATGGTCCAAGCGCGAAATTCATTTTTCACGAGAGAACTTAACAGATTTAGATGTGATTTTTCTCTATAATTTGCTTGAACATTCTGGTTGATTTTGCGACTTTCTCATCACGCTAAGTATCACAGTTCGCTTGTGGTGCCGATTTATTAGCGCAAATCTGAGAGAGAGGCTGGGGGCAGGGAGGGGGAAGAGAGACGTCCGGAGTAGAGAGCTTGGCTGTCTCACTGTCCTGTTTCACTAATACGCGGGCGAAGCCGCGAAGGATGAGAGATATATCTATCTCTATCTAAATCTATATCTTATTTCTCTCTCTTCTGGTTCGTCCTGCTTCCTCTTCAAAACCGGTCCCCCCCACATGCAGCCACACTGCATTTCTCGATTCCTATTCCTCCTCTTCCAAACTCTTCCCCACGCTGCCTGCGGCCTCCCATACACCCCCACGCCGCTTTTCTCGAGTCCTATTCCTCCTTCGGACTCCCGCTTTCCCTGCTTCTCTCTAATGACCCCATTGGTGTCACATCACCACCCTATATCTAGCCTGACCGCGTGACCTTTCACTTCGGCCATGTCTGCGCCTGGGAGTCTTTTCTGTAGCCTGCTACAGGAAGGTACTCTCTTGAACATTGGCATTGGTTTTGCTCCTTGCTATTTTCGTTATACTGCGACGGTTGTTTCCAAAGCCTGTGTTATAAAATGAATGACAGTATCTTCTCTGTCGACGGGTATTTGTACATCATCATCATCTCTATTCTGGGATCCGGCAACTGCCTGTTCCTATCAGTGGGTTATTTCTTGACACAAACTGTTGACGAAGACAATGCATTCTCACTATGACAGGGCAGTAAAATTGAATTCCTTTCTCACTGTTTTCCGTTCCTATTCTTGCACCGCCGTATGCTACGGCGGGCGTCGTCTATAGATCTATAAAATACTAGCTGTGTAAGCCCGTGCTGTAAAAAGCCAGGCATCCTAGATCTATTGAAATTGTGAGGAAAAATAATTGAAATGTAGAAATGTCAGGTAATTGAAAGGAACTAATCTGGGCATCTCTCTCCAAGGAGGATTTGTTTTGCGGACGTACTCTCCTTGCTTGAGCATTAGCAGCGGGAGGAAAAGTAAAAGGGATACCATTTTGCCGATGTCAGCAGCTAAGCGCCTTTGTCTTTCTTCAGAGGTTTCATTTTGCTGACGTGGTCGCCTCACTTGTGTTATTAGCGGCTAAACGAGTTTTCTGTTTCCTCGGAGGCGGAGCCCTAACCCCGACTCCACCTCTCATGTCCGAGCCAGACAGACACACATGCTTCCACACGTAGATGTTTATATATATATATATATATATATATATATATATATATATATATATATATATATATGAGAGAGTGTGTGTATGTTATGCATCATGTGACACACAAAAAGAGTTGTGCAATTCAAGTGAAGCAAATGATCAGTGGTGCAGTGAGGAAACAATTTTTAGTACACATATATGGAGTCGTTTGGCTAAATCGAACGTTCTTCTGCCATTTAGAGTCATCAAAACAGATAATATCCTGCAGTGTATGCAGTCCTGGAATGTCTTCTCAGAATGGAGAAGGAAAAATCACAGCAGAATATGCATTACATTTCCTTGTATTCGCTTAGCAAACACTTTTATCCAAAGTGACTTCCAAAAGAGGTCAGCATAATCAAATAAACGAGTAGAATGCAGACTCACCATATTTTAAAAAAAAAAAAAAAAAAAAAAAAGCATCAGCAGCGCTATGTTTATCCCATACCTGCATGGTACCTCACAATGTATTTGCAGCAGTTATGTCTCACTTAAGCTAAATATGTTCGACCACAACTAGACCATGTAATGTGAACATGTGGTCAGACTTCTTCACCAATTCTGATTTGGGCAGCGAGACCTTGTGGTGTAAATGGAGTCTTGTTTCTTTAGTGTTGTGCGTTCCTGTTTCCTTATGAAACCTGGATGGCTGTTTAAGTTACCTGTAATGGTTCTTGTGCTCATCTAAGTTTCTTGGAACGTTTTCAAGTATTTATGTAACAAATATGAAGATTTTGGGAAAGATGACAATACATCCTTGGGTTGTACGATTTCATGTTGACTTCTCTTTAAGTTGATGCTTTAATAGCAAATTCATAATAAATTCAACCCTTTTTTTATATAAACCTTTTGCTTATGGGGATTTTATGTAAAAGAGAATGCTCATGTGGATATTTCTGACAGTAGACTGGGAATATGACATGGTGTCTTTATTAACAAGTTGCTTGTTTAAAGTCAAAATTGAAGTTGATTAATAAACTGGTGTAGTGAAAGGCAGCTGTTACATGGCAGCAAATTTTTAAAACCCATGAATATGCTCAGCTCTGTGTAGGTGGGAGTGTGTGTGTGTGTGTGTGTGTGTGTGTGTGTGTGCATTCGCTCACACGTGTACAGGTGTGCACTTTATGTATAGAGAAGCAACATTGTGTGTTCCACGGGGAGCTGCCCGACACAACTGAAACCTAAAGCTTGCCAGCACACTACAGTAGTTGTGATTTTTTTTTTTTTTTTTTTTTATTATTAAATGTTTTGCATCTTTCCAAGTTAATTTTTGGAGTCACTTCAGAAGAATAGGAGGAAAGCCGTTGGCAGATTGATCACTCAGGGCCAGTAGTTCTCGAATACACTCTGTACTCTGTGTGTTTTTAGTAAATAAAAATAAAACGCCCTTTGTTCCTTTCTTGAAAGGGTGAGGTATTTTAATGAATTTGTTCATTTAATCATTCCCTGAGCTATGAGGAGAGGTTGAAGGAGTTGAACTTTCTCAGTTTAAGCAAATGGTGATTTAAGAGCTGACGTGATTGAAGTGTTTAAAACTATGAAGAGAATGAGCAAAGTAGATCCCAGTTGTTACTTTAAAATCAATTCACAGGAACGTGATTGGAAATTTAAGGGCAGATTTTGTACAAATGGTAGAACATTTTTCTTCACGTAAACAACCATAGCCATGTGGAATCTCTTTTGAATAGGACAGTTGAGCTTGGGCCTGTTAATAATGATTTAGGGGTTCAGGTAGACTTGATTGTCCCAGCGGGAAACTTTGTTTGCAGCAGGATTTGACATTCTGCCCGTCTCCACTATGACTGAAGCTTGTTGGTTTGATGAATTTTATTAGCAGAGTAATAAAAGCAGCCAGCCACATGTAATTACTCACTTGTGCTGCTTCACTCTTGGAAATGTTGACGTGTTTAAACAAACACTGTAAATGAACCACTTGTGGCATCCTTCCACTTCTCTTTTTGTCGTCCCATTTTTGCTTTCTTTTATGTTTATTTTGCAGTTGATGGGTGAATGTTCTAAACTTTCACAAATTTTACATGCAGTGATTTACTAAACTATTGTGAATTTTTTTTTTGGTATATATTTTTGACAATTTATCTGAAACAGTCTATAAAGCTCTCAGTTGGCAGGCTGCCAGTCCGTATAAACTGTTGTAGCTCTGTATGTGGTTGGTTTATTTATTTATTTATTTTTTTTATTGCTTAAATGAAGAAGCATTAATCTGTAGCAGGCATTATTTGAACAGCAAATATTCCCAGAATTTGTTAAGATAATACTTTCATAACATACAATGCTAATAAGCCACAGATTTCAAATTCATTTTTGAGGGCCAAAAATAACACTTTATATCTAGCTCAGGCAAAAATATGTCAACGGTCAATTAGCACCACATTTTCTTTACAAAAACTTTGCCCCCTGCTCACTTCGCTCCCCATTCTCCCAGCCCCTGGATGGTCTGCACTATGCACCGCCAATTCATATCTCTGCTGCCTGCGTTGTGAAGAAGGGGCTAAATGCACCCCAAGGAGACGCGGTCGCTCCTCTGAAACCCCCTCTTAAACGGTGATACAATGGCCGGCGATTTGAACGTTTAAAAGCGTGTACAGCAGCTGTCCTTTTGTCCCACTGCCTTGTCTCTCTTCTCCCCCCAGACATCCTCTGCTTCTGTTGGGGGTCTCGCTCCCGAGGTGCGCCCTTTGAAGAGGAAGATTTTCTATTCTTTTAATTGAGAGATGGAAGTGCCCCCTCCTGGCAACATGAATTAGACGATCTACAAGTCTCTGACTTAGTTTAAATCCAAACAATATATTCAATCTCTTTTTGTTGCTCTGTTATTTAACCGAGTAATTTCCGTTTGTTTGTGCTAATGTGACACAATTTGCACTAATTTTTTTGAGACTTTCAAATTTTCCTACTTCCATTATCTTTAACCTGCTTTGCATGTGTATCACACCAACGTTTTTGAATTCTTTACGACGTTCTACTTTGTCATCTACTCTTTGTCTTTTATTTCCAGCCCGGGCCTGGTTAAATCTCTTGGCACAAAGTCTTGTCTCGTGGGACTTGAATGTATCTCTTTGAGAAAGTCACGTGTCTTCTCTTTGAACAGGTCTCGTCTCGTCCTAAGATCTTTTTGTATAATAGAGAAATATACACGGGGTACCTTTTTTCTGATTTATCACAATTCTACATTCTACCTCACATTTTTCTTCAGACTGCCTTCCCTCATTATTAGATTTTCTTTTCTTGGCTAGAAAGGTGCTAAAAACCATCAAACCTAAAGCTGTAGTGAGTGAAAAAATGACATTAGCACGTAAATTAGAGGGATAGTGGCGAGAATCTGCAGCTAAAGCAAAGGACATCTTTTTACACCCGCATTAACATGTATCACAATTGGATGGCCCTTCACCAAATTTAAAAAAAAAAAAAATAAATAAAGATGTAAAGGTTATGGGTCACACAGATCACCTTTGGAGTCTGGCACTGACAGATCGTGGCCTCACATAATACAAGTGGAAATGCAGACCTGTTTCCTTTCCAGACAAAATAATCAAGTTGGTGGAAATGAAAGAAGAATTTTGTTGTGAGTCAACAACAGTCATGTAAGCTGTTTTAAAGATGGCCAACCCTGACACCAACACAGCTTTAACTTGTGAGTGGTTTGTGTGAAGTCATGTAGCCATCTCCTTTGTGAAACTGTTATTTCTTTAGCATTGTGCTAAACCTCTAAAGGGCTCTATGGCAGAGTGGTATGTTGAGCAGCCGGTGTCCATTCTAACTTGAGGCAACTAGTTGTGGTGAGCTGTGCTGGCAGATCAACACCAGCAGACACCGATGATAAATATCAATTAAATATGAATACTATCTGTATTTGAAGTGCATGTTCATGGGGCTCTTTGAGAAAACTAATGCTCAACCCAAACCGTATCTCTCTATTATAAAATGAAATCCTGGAAAGCAAAAGCAAGGCGACGATACGTGATATTCTTGGAAGTTCTTGGTAGACATTTAAAAGACCCGCGAGACAAAAGAGACTTGCCACGGAGCGTCTCGCGGGGACCATAAACATGAGACTTGGTGCCAGGAGATTGTCCCAGGGCCGTCTTGCGGGGGCGTTGAACATGAGATTCTTGAAAGACACGCCCTACTTACAAAAGATATCATATAAGAGCACATCCATCAAAAAACAGTCAGCTGCAGTAAAAGCACGTAGTGCACATGGATCCTGTGCTCTCGACACATAAAGCGTAAAAGGACAATACGGAGAATAGAGACCCAAAGCGTTGGAGAGAAAAAAAGGCAGATAAGAGATTATAAAAGCAGTGTATTTCGAAAGGCTCAAGCAAATGATGGCGCAATAACATGCAGAGAAAGGTACAGAATATGAAAGCAGTAAAATTCGAAAGTATTGTAGTGTCCCAGCAAGGTTGAGGCCTTTTTGGTTTTAAGTGACTGTTAGGTCCGATTGAGGGAGGGTGGAGTACAGCATGGAAGACTGATAGCGGGGTATTGATTGATGCGGTAAGGGGGGGGGGGGAGAGACATGGGGGTGAGGGATTGGAGAGGGTGCTAGAAAGTTGCGTTTGGGGTTACGAAGTCAGCGATTGTTCAAGTAAAACATTTGTGACACTTTATTATGTCAGTCACTACAGTATCAAAGAAAAGAAAGATAGCATTACTGTAAAACAAAAGGTGATTAACCATCAGAACCAGGTGTAATTGAAAAAAGAGCAGGACAAATCGAGGTCAGAAATAAAAGGCAAAGAGTAGAAAACAAAGTCTTTTCGCATTTGCATCATTCAATGCACAAAACGTGGATTTACACAATAATAGACCATACGCTATGAGTATCTGTGGTCCCGCAACAGTTAAAGCAATGACAAGTTGAATTTCAAAGAATACACAATTCGGTCAGGTGTATATTTATGATCACAGAGAAGCAATGCAAATTTTAACAGGCAAAAAGAAAGGTAATGTATATATTGTGAGAATAACAATACACACCAAAGGAGATCGTATTAAAATGTTTACTGTGAGAATAGCTTTTGCTATGACAATCAATAAATCACAGGGACAAACATAGAAAAAGTCTGATTAATTATTAGAGAAAGAAACAATATTCACTCACGGGTAGTTATACGTTGCATTGTCACAATGTGTCTCCAAAAAATATTGTTTTTAATGAAGCTCTTAAGTAAAATTGCAAATAATGAAATTGAAACAATTTCAGAGAAAGAAAAATTAAAATTGTATATCCGATTAACCAAGCACAGGGGTTGGCGAGCGAAGCGAGCAGGGGGCGAAGCCCCCTAGTCTTGTATATAAATGTCTACGCATGGAAGTGTGTGTGTGTGTGTGTGTGTGTGTCTGTCTGTCCAGCCCAGAAGTGAGAGGTGGAGTCAGGGTAAGGGGTCTACTTCTGAGGATACACAAGCAAGTCCAGCACTTTGGCAAAAAGAAACCTCCGAAAAAAAGACCGTCGCTTAGCTGCTAATGCACAAGCGAGGCGAGCATGTCGGCAAAACGAAACCTCCGGGAAGAGAGACGCCCAAAGTAGTTCATTTCAACACAGCTAGTGTTGCATAAGAAATTTGACAAATGAGAGGAGACCATTCATTCCATGAAGCTCACTTGTTTCAGCTGCCCGAGCAGCTCATTCAGAGCCTTCTTAAAGGCTATCAAGGTTTCTGCTTCACCGTCATGGCTTGGTACTTTGTTCTAAATTCCCATGACTCTTTGCACAAAAGTTGAATGTTTTGAAACATGTTTTGAACTTTGTGGATGAGGGCCATTTAAGAATAAATCTAAGGCCCTGATCCTAACTGTGGGCTATGAGTTTGACACTCCGACTTAAAAGTACCAATAATGACGATCATCATAAGTAATCAAGTGGGTTGGTTTTTGTTTTAATCGGATCTGCTGGTTGGCTGCAGGATCTTTAGAGGATCTATAGAACACCACATCAAAAATTGTCTTGACACCTGAGCTGAGTTGAGTGCATTCTAGGCTGATTATCTTTTAAAATTTGAACGTAAATGGGTATTTGTCTTTGCTCACTTTTATATTTGTATGAGTCACTAAATAGCTTTGCATTGGATGCCAGTAGGACCTCCATCAAAGCTTATGGGTTCTTAATACATTGTAGACATTTCGAAAGGCTACTAAAGCTGCTAACTTTGGTGGTGGTTGATCATTTTCCCAATTTTCTATTTAATGCATAATAGTGGTAATCTATTCCTTTTATAGGAATATATGGTGTGGGTTTTCTCTTGGGATGGTTAGAGCTTTGTTGGAGGCTTCAAATGTGGCACTTCGTGCCACGGCCCACCTGCCAAGTTGCTTTGCCTGCCTAAGGTAAAGTCATCCCTGATGGAGGATCGCAGGAATCGTGGGAAAGAGGGGTCCTTTCATCAGATTAGTTCTATTTCGGCTGTGGAATGGCCAAATGGGGGAGGCAGCTTGATGGATGAGGTCTCCAGGACTCTAAATGAATCCAAATCGTATTATGGGATATCTTCTACTGTTAAATTCTGTGCCGTACTTGTACATTTTTTATTTTTATACTGTATTGAGGATTTGTTCTGTGTATTGTATTTTGTTGTATTGACCCTCTACTTTTTGACATCCACTGCACACCCAACCTACCTGGAAAGGGGTCTCTCTTTGAACTGCCTTTCTGGCGGTTTCTTCCATTTTTTTCCCTACAAGGGTTTTTTGGGAATTTTTTCTTGTCTTCTTAGAGAGTCAAGGCTGGGGGGCTGTCAAGAGGCAGGGCCTGTTAAAGCCCATTGCGGCACTTCTTGTGTGATTTTTTTTTTTTTTTTTTTTTGGGCTATATAAAGAATAAATTGTATTGTAAATGTGCGTCGATATACATTAAAACATTTTAAAAATAGTTTACTTTCTGCTCCACTGTCTTTAACATTTCAGTAATGATAAGATAATAAACACAAAAGCCTGCAATTGATGAGGATGCTGCACTCAGGGGTGTTAGGAATAATGCAGATTGTTGATTTCATGTTACTGATGCTGATGTATTTATTTATTGATCCTTTTTATTTATTTTTTTAATTCTGAGCCTCTGCATAATCAAGAATGTTTAGAAGCCTTATGTTCAATATTTAAGCGTTTGTTTTGTTTTTTTTTTAAATAACCTGCAGGCTACAACTTTTACCTGTTCATTTTATATTAAAAGAAAGTGACCATACACAATCCTAAAAAAGAAAACCCTTAAAATACATCTTCCATTGATGAAACGTGTACAAAGTACCCTTAATACATATGGCATAAAAGTAAATAGCTTCATTATTACATGCCGTATTTCTAATAAAGTATTCATAAGATGTTGACCAAGCAGATTCACAAGTTTACACTTAAAATGGATATATGTGTCTGTTAAGCTATCAGGCCTGTTGCTTCCTAAGCAGTGAAAGCAGATTCTACTTTCTCTATTATTTTTACAATTGAAATATGAGCTGCTGCACTGAATACAAATGTGCTCTGAATCCACACTCGCACAAGGAGTATCTGTTTTAATTAAATTAAATGAACAATTCTCTTAGTGTTTGACAAAGATGTGCCTCTCTTTTCTTGGACAGCACAAGTGTCTGCCGGTCCTATTTGTGCACAGAATGACTCCACAGATTCCTTTTTCTCAGTTTATTGCTCCAGTTTCTTTATTGTACGAGCCATTCATCAAAAGGCAGGGCCTGTTAAAGCCCATCACGGCACTTCTTGTGTGATTTTTGTTTTTTGGGGTCTACAAAAATAAATTGTATTGCAGTCATCTGGTCTGCTCTCTCTTCTAAAGTCTGTATACTTCCTCAGGTGCCATAATAATTAGTGTAAAGGATCACTACCTCTTCATTAGTGGGAAGCTTTTAAAATTGGATACTATAATAATTTTTTGTGATCGCTCAGTTTGTACATTACTGATGGTCATTTCAAGTAAAAATTGGCTGATTTGCAGCTAATCAATTGGAGCGTTAGGCCGGGTTTATAGTTCACGTGATGCGACATGCGCTTCAGCGGACCCTATTGCTATGCAAGTGTTGTACTTATTTATACTTGCATGTATACTTTACGTAAATCTGGAAGATTCCACCAGGAGGCAGTGCGAGATATCATCACAGTGAGAGAATGTTCGGCTTCACTGTGTTATGAATTGCATGAAACATCCATTAAATTCCTGACACCTTGTCACAATATCTCTGGAAAGGATGTTTAATGACTACCTCCATCAATCCAGGGACGCACCCATTCTAGCAAGCATCGGGCGTGAGACAGAAACTTAATCCCTGTGCGGGGCATCAGCTCATCGCAAGGTGAATACAAGCGCAAACACAGACACAGACACACACACACACACACTGACGTTATTTTAGCGTCCCCAAAACCCCAGACCTTCATGTCTTTAGAGGGAAACTGCAGCACAGTGTGGAAACCCACCAGGAAAACATGCAAACTCCAGGCAGGGAACACCAGAGACGGGACTCCCTGTGAGAAAGCAGCGCCACTGTGCCTCTCCCATGGGTGTAATTATTAACAGTATTCATTATTTAAATGAAGTTAATGATTTATCTGCAAAATGTAATATACATTAATTCATTTCATCATGAAAGTGATATCAGGTATAGATCTAAGGATTCTAAATGTGCAGAGAGCTGGAATATTATAAATTTAATGTGTTCTGTGTGGTGATCTATTGCTACTTGCCGCCGCTGTCAGGTCAGGAGAAAGCCACAGATGCACCCAACACTTGGGTCGGTTTTAAGATGACGTTTACGACTGTCTGCTTTAATGACAAAATAAACTATGAGGTTAAAGTGGACATTGAGATTAAACCCGAAATTTCCAATTTATTCACAAAATAGACCTTTTCACTGTGTCGAAATACGCTGCCGTGCATTCTGATGCTGTTGTGAAGGTGCAAAAAAATAAAGATGGTATGTGAGACTTAAAATGTATTGTATCACTACATTGGGGAATATGCAACGCCTGAATATAAAAGCACCATTTAGCTTCACCACATTGAAGCATTCATCAAACATTGAGGCCCGCACATAAATCATGTAGGATCCGTATGGCACCTTTCTGTCACATGTAGATTGTAAACAGGGACACTGACGTCACATTTCAACTTGATCACACTGTGCCAACCGCTTTTATTTTTTTTTGTTTGTTTTTGCTGGTACTGCAACTCGCGCATGCGTCGCATTAATTTGAGGACGTGTCAAATGAGCACTAGGAACGCATGGCGGCCATGATGCGTGCGCGTACGCATTCTGAACTTTAAGTATAAACCGGCCCTTACTGTTTAAAGACTTATTTTCAATTATGTTATTATAATGCTAAGATTAGTTTAAAATCGATATGTGTTTTAGTTTGGTTACAAGCAGATTTTAATTTGTTTTATCACCCCAACTTGTATTCCTGGTTTTACTTTAACATTAGACCAACTGTGACAACAGGCCATTTAACTCGACAAGCTCCTCTGCCGTACTCGCCTAGACTGTCTAAAGCAAAGTGAGACTTGTATCCGCCATGATTGTGTCCTGCTCAAGCAAAACTACACCAAGTCTTTACTGTGCATCAGGAGTCACCACTGGCAGCTTTTAACAGAATATTATCCAATCTAGAAGGTCTTGTGTGTTTTTAGTGGGTTGTACTTTGTTACAATATTGAACTTCTATAAAGCCTTTATTTCCACTGGGGGATAAAGTGTTGTTGGTCTGTCTGTCTATCCATAACATATTTCACCCTGCCTAATCCTCTGGCACAAAGCATGTGAAGCAAAGCAAAACCCAATCCCACTCCTTCATAGGCACCTTGTGCAGTCTTGTACCCTTACAGGATGGACCTGGCTTTCTGTACAGTCACATTGGGATAATGTAGAACTGGCCAAAGTGAGATGAAAAACGCGAGAGAACTCCGACATGTAGAGAGTGTGCAAAATCCATGCAGAAAGAGCCCACAAGTAGGATTGGAGGAAAGCAAAATAAAAATGAAATAAAAAATGAATAAACCTCTTGGCCCAACATAATAGATGGAACAAAGCACTTGCTGTTTCAAGTTACTGAAAGTTTTTGTTGGATGCGTTCTTGGCCTCCTTATTAAGATGCGACTTGCGGAAAGGTTGCTTGTGTATGAACATGGTTATGTCATTGCTGTGGAATTTTATTCTGGCAATGGCACTGCAAAAATGTTATGACTAATTTCTCGGTTACATTTAGAGTATTAAGGTAATTGCAGCTTTAAGACAATCTCTTGTTGTTCTTTTTCTAATAGACCAGCAATTAATTCATTATCATTGTAGGCTTAGATGTCTTGATAAAGATGCATCTTCCTAAACAATATTTCAGGCTGAAAAGAAATGAGAGGTGGGGAGCACTAATTTGTAGCCATAATATCCAAGGGTATATTGAACATTCATTAGCAGGCACGCTAACTGTAAAAAATGTGGCTGCAGCAACACCATTGTTTTGACCAGACAAGCTGTTATGTCCATCTATTCCATCCATCCTTTTTCTGCTTATCTGAGGTTGGGTCGTGAACTGCAGTGTAGCAGTTAGTGTTGCTATAGTGTTGCTACCTCATACTTCCAGAGTCCAAGGTTCAAATTTGGACGTGGGCACCCTATGGAGTTTGCGTATCCTCCGAGTTTCTTGTGCGTTTTATCCACGTACTGCTGTTGTGGAGTTCCATTAGAGTTGCTGGTTAGGGCGAGTGCATAAGAGTGCTGTCCTCTCCACCCAGTGCTGCCAGTTCTGGCTTCAGCTCATTGCGTGCCTGAACTGGAGTGCTATTTTCAGAAAGTGTCTAAATGGATATACTCTTAAAACATTGCACACCTTGTAGAGGACCTCAGGGTTCTGAAGATTTGTTTGCAATGGATTCTGTGAATAGGAGATGTCAGATATAGGCATCAAAATGATGCTGCTTCTTGGAAATGAGTTTTAACTTGGCTAACAGTCTATTACTGATGTCATTTGAAAAAGAAGGCTCTGCCTGTGTGTGACATCTGTGAGAGTGAACTGTGGTTCACCGTCTGTGTGACATCAAATACGGCCGGCCTCCACTATTAATAGTACGTGTGTAGAGTAATAGCTGGACAGAAGGAGTAAGTGGGCAATGCCTGGAATTCTTGACTGTTTTCCAAGTGTAGAAATATTTAAATTCTAGCAATCGTGGCCGGGAATGCCTGTCCTATTTTTAGGGTTTCATTCATTGTTGTCACCTTAAATGCAGACCCCAATAGACACGCCTTACTACATTGACCTAACCTCGTATGTGGGTTGAAGGGCAGCTTCAATTGTTGTGAAGTTTACAGCAGTACAGAATTTCAAGAATCAACGTTTACGGGGTGTTTTATATGTGCTTTAACACCCCAGCCATTCACAGAAGTCTGGTTTCTATAATGCAATGTAAACCCCTGTTCTGGTTAGAGAGGCCATGTTTTTTCGTCTCTGAGAAACTGGGTTATTAGAGGTAGACTTCTCTGCTAATAACCCAATTATTTGTCCATGTAAACTCTTAACTGGGTTACAATGAAGGATTTTGTAATCTGTGTTTGTCCGTTACACTCTGTCAGCCTGCATGTGTGTTAGCTTCACATAGGCACTCTGCAGCCACAGCTTGAAGATGGAGGAAGTGTCCACGAGATAAATTTCCAGAGGTGAATGTTTGGGTGATCACCTTATTCCTTCAACTGGTTGAAATTAAAAGGAGTATTTTTTTAGTTCATTTTCTCTTTGGTTTCCTTCTCTGTTCTTTATTAAACCAAACAACAGTGCATGATGAATACGCACAGCTGTCAGTGGAGACAAGTTAGATTGAGAATTGCTGGCTCCTTTGTCATTTGGTGTCATTGACAACAGTGAATACAGTGGTTTAAAACTAAAATAAGCAAGATAACGAAAACAAAGTGAAAAATATCACCGGAGCAATATGCAATCATCAATATCTGACTTCTCATGAAGCAAATGAGGGTTCAAAGAAAAACGTGCAGCCCTCCAGGACTGACATTGCACACCCCTGATTTAAAGGGTCTGAGTCTTAAATAGCAAAGTCAATCAAATTAAGTTAATTAACAGCAAAAACTGGCCACTAATTAAGAAAATGGTTGGAATGAAAACCTGCAGCCACTGCGGTCCTCCAAGCTCTGTACTTTAGAATGGCAAGGGGAAAACGGAGTATTAGACCCCTTTACAAATTGATTAAAAATAAACTTAAATACTACATTGACATTTCTGAATGCACTGTAAATTGCTGAGATCTACGTGTTAAGTTTATGCCAATACATAATTTACTATTGAAAACTGGGGGGTGTATCCCATTGATTTCTGTGTGGCCTTCACACTGTATTTTTGAGTTCTGTTATTGGATATTACAACCGTTTTTTTAATTTTTATTCATAGCGGACTTTCAACCCATATAGTGTTACTCCAAAAATTGCTCTTACACTGCAAGTCTTGTTTTTAAAATCTCTCCTATGTGAGAGGGATGTACAAAAATGTTATCCAAAATTTAAGTGCAGACTGTATTGTGTTTTCAAAGCACAGGACCTAACAATGCAGATGTTTGATAACCTCCTTCAGCTGCCCGTCACTTGAAGACTTTAGTCAAAATGCTGAATCTTTAAAACAGGGGATTGCGGGGGGTCGGGGGTGGTGTCTGTGGGTGGAGAAGAAACTCTCGACACTGAAGTCAAAAAAAAGTACCTGAGCATCTTGTGAAAATGGATGGACCCTTAGAGGAAGGGAGAGTTGAGGGCTTACAGAAACAACAAGAAAAGAGAGCTACAAAAGATGACCACATTGGGAGATTAAAATGAACAGAACGACGCCACTGCTTTGTGCACTTGGCGTGAGCAAACAAGCAGCTTCAGCAACTTTGTCCTTTTGTCACGCACCTAGGCAGTCAGTTGACCAATCTAAAGAGAACTGGATGAAGGGCCTCTTAGATAACTTTATTTGTGCCCAGTGGGAAATCTGGCTTTTTACAGAGATCTTTTTAAACACAAAAATAAATAGATAACTACATATATATGCTATGGTCTGAACACACACCAGAATGACTAACACAGAATAAAATTAAAAAGAAACTTCTGACTTGGCAGGCCCAGCCCCAGTGAGGCATCATGCAGACATATTACTGTTGGTATGAAGGAGCCCCGTCGCGTTTCTTAGCACACCACTTCTGAGTAATTTGTTAGTGAAACGTCCTCCATGCTAGTGTGTCAGAGAGAGGATCTGCAGCATTGGTCATAATGGCTCTCTTTTTTTTTTTTTTTTTTTTTTTTTTTTTCTTTTTCTTTTAATTTGTTTGTTTATTCAAGTAACACTTTTTTTTTCTTTTCTTAAGAACTTTGGAAGTTCCCTTGAAATCCTGTAGTAACCTACCCCACTTCCAGAATGACTCGTCCAACAGGAAGTCTTTTTACCTTTTACTGGAGATCTAATAATTCTTGTCATTTTTGAAATGCTGGCAGTGCTTCTGCCTCACATCACGCTTTCAAATCCTGCCTTGGTGTTCATTAGTATGGAGTTAATGGTGGTTCTCTCTAGGTACCAGCATTCCCTCTCAAGTTTCAAACACTTGCCTTTGTGGTTAATTAGAGATTTAGATTTGCAAAGAGTGAATGTGACGGTGTTAGGTCAGGTGTCCTTTATGGTGGAGTGGGTTGTCATTGAGGATTGATTACTGGTAATGCACCAGATGCTTCCATTAAACATAGAGGTTTTTGATTGGCTGCACCCACCACATGACGAACCACCTGGATTTGGATCTGAGAGCTGCCGTGTAACGGGTGACACCTCAGCACCATACCGAACAGTGCGAGGTTTTTGCCAATCCTGCCACCAACCACTGACATTTCCCAGCTAGTTGGGGGACCTGGATTCAGATTAATGTCATGCCCAGGACGGAGCAATTGCAGGTTAAGGGCCCAATGGAGCAGAGTCACTTCTGGCGTGTTTTATGGGAATCAAACCAGTGACTGTGAGATTGCCGGTGCAGATTCCTAGCCTCAGATCCGCCATTCCATTAAAGGCTCGGATTTATTGTAACCCCATAGTAAAAGTAAGTAAAGAAATTGGCCGGGTATTTCTTTTAGGGTGTTTTAAAGTAATTAAGAGATTTATTGTTTTCTACAAATGAAAACATTCTGTGCCTCAAACAGTTACACCTGACAACACATCCCCCCCCCCCCACCCAAGGTTTGCTTTGTGGAATATATTTGGTGCGCTTGAAGTTGAACACAACTAGAATTTCAGATTGACTGTATCACAAAGGAATTTGGAGAAATGCGACATTAACCTTTACTAAATTTAGAAGGTTTAATTATTTTAATGATGCTGTCACATTAGTTTAATCAACGTAAAATTGTTTTGCTGCTGATTTTCGTTTGTACTCCGCACCTGCTGCTTCCTGTTTCAGTGTCCATCAATAGTCACCCAGCTTTGATGGATTCCACTTACCCTGATGCTGCTTTCCCATCATTGTAGTGTCCTGGTGAAATGTTTCCCTGTGTTTTGAAGATTAGCTGCGAACAACTCCCCAAGTGTAAGTGCAGAACTTGAATGTTTTGTGACTTGTTCCAGTTTAAGCCTTTGTTGTTGGCTTGAAGCCTGTCGACAACCAGCTGGGCACAGTTTGGTGTTCTGTAGAAAATTCTCAACAATCCTTGAATGCCTTACATTCGATGACCCCACCCCAACCAGCCCTGCTAGCAGATTTTTGAACCATTTGTCATCGATGATGTGCGGCCTTCCTTGATCTTGGCATCATGTTATTATTGGTAACACCTGTCTCAGATATTGACGTCATGCACTTAATTTGTTCTTTTTCAAGTAGACGAGGTAGAAATATCTTTATTGGGTTGACAAGTGCTTTATATATGCCGCATTATTCTGCCCCAGAACCAAAACCTATGGAGTTCTATGTAATGTAGTGACACTCTTTGGCACTTCTGTCTGATTCGCAGTGCTTGGCTTTTCTAGTAGCAGTGCCACTGCCTTTAGGTCTCCAAAGACATTCCAGCTGTAAAAACAGTACATGACTGGAAAGTTTAAAGATAAAGTTTTGAGACTAGCTAGCCCTATTGTGTCTGGTGTTATAAGTAATTCTCATTGTGCTTGTTTGGGATTATCAAAAAATAAAATCCTTAAACCTCTTTGTGCCCAAAGAATGTTCTGATGCCAATATGTAAGCTGAGGTGCCATGTTTTGTAGGTGTTAATGAAGTGGCAAAAAGCTTTAGCAGTGTTGTCTCAATTCCAGTAGGATGACATTGTTTTAAAGAGAATGAATCCCAATTTAGATGGTGGCTTTGTCCAATGTAAGAAATTGGCCCTCTGTGTTACTGTTAAAGGGAAAAGAAAATCCCTTGTGTGACGCTGCGGGTTCTCTTCAGGCTCCCAACGTCCTTATGGGGGCCCTGAACCCAACACCGTCGGTAATGTCACCAAGATGAGCTGACAAATGAGGACAATTCCCAAATGAAGTCTGGGGATATTTCCACTAGTGCTAAAGTGCTTTTATTAAACAATAATCAAAACCAAAAAGTGCCAAGCATCAGTTTCAATAAATATTCCATCAAACCAAGTGTCCAGTGGGGATAAAAATTAATAAATAAATCCTTTATAATCCGAGGTTAAAATGTGCAGAAGTAAAAAAAGCAGTCTCTCTCTTTCTCGTTATTCTCCGACTCTCTCCCCGGCTCACCCATTGCTTCCTCAGCCGGTGAAGACTCAACAGCAACGAGCACCTTCAGCCACCCTCCGTCTTGGCTTCCCTACGGACATCATTGCCAGACCGTTGAGGGTGGCTCTTCTCACTTCGTCCTTCACGCTCCTGTAGTTTCTCTTCGGATCCCTCTGAAGGACAACTGCTTTGCTCACCACACTCGCTCGAATATTCAGTGGGGCGAACTAGCCCCCAGAGCACAACCGACTAAACGCTCCTTCACGGGGCC
Organism: Polypterus bichir lapradei; assembly: GCA_026402145.1. Taxonomy (NCBI): domain Eukaryota; kingdom Metazoa; phylum Chordata; class Cladistia; order Polypteriformes; family Polypteridae; genus Polypterus; species Polypterus bichir. The sequence goes on from JANRMT010062855.1 coordinate 3,322,661, forward strand.
CCAGCTCGTTCTGTCCCCTGCTATAGGTGGCCATATCATCCTGCTATGACTGCTCTTTCCTGTCCATTAACCTCATTTTTCTTCACCTCCATCCTCGATGCATCTATTCATCTCTCTTTTCCTTCCATTTCTGTCGCCCCCTTTCTCTGGTGTCGACCTGTATATATACACATACCTCTGTGCGCCTCCAAGGGCGCAGCGCCTTAATCACACACCGCAGGAAGCCAATGAGGCAATCGAGAACGACCGCACCCACATGTGCAGGTGCGACTCGCTCCAATTGCCCCACTAACTCCCCACAGTCGTGCAATCGCGCCCACGGAGACCAACATGGCTATACGGATTTAAAACCTGGCCTTTTTTGAAGCCGTGGACCCCGCTATACCACACCTTGTTGATCCAAAACATCAAGAAATCCATCCATCCATTTTCCAACCCGCTGAATCCGAACACAGGGTCACGGGGGGGTCTGCTGGAGCCAATCCCAGCAAACACAGGGCACAAGGCAGGAACCAATCCCGGGCAGGGTGCCAACCCACCGCAGACATCAAGAAATCTTAACTTGTTAATTCCTACTGAATTTGAATTGCACGATTGTCTATTTATGTAACCACTTTTTTTTTCTAATAGTAAGGGCATTTTGAGTCTTCCGCATTAGCCTCTTTGTACTTTTAGGCTGCAATAACAGACACATGGTGTCTCGCAAATAAACAGGACAGATTTTATTTTTGTTGAGCATGAAAGTGTGTCACATCTGTACTGTGGTGTTGGTTAAAAAGCCAATGATGAGATGAAACTGAGAACAGGACATGCCAAAGAAAAAAAATATAAACAGTCTGCAATGGTTTTAATAAGCCACCATCGTATTTGTCAATTTCCTACATTCACTCAAAGGAATTCTTTATATGTTTGATCTGAGCGTCCATCGCATTTCAGGAATGCACTTGCATTGGGACCTTCAGTCAGTCCTTATTTTACGTAAGCCCTTTCAAAGGTAGTAATTGTCACATTTTAATACTTGTCACTGTGTTCATCTCTGCTGGAGGGGGAGGCTTTCCCAGTGTTATCGTCCTAATAAAAATCTGGGTTCATTCCTACCGAGGCAGTTTTGTGTATCCGCTTGTGGTGTGTGGTAAGGGCATGGTCAATCCCATGAGGTTCTGGAAGTCATTGTAAATGAAGGAGGAGTTCTACCACTGACTTGCTACTCGGTTTCCATTGTTACTGTTGCAGGAGAGTGTTGTACCATGTTAGCCATAGATTGATACAGGAGAAAGTAGGGTGAAATTACACCTTTCATTGGCTAACTAAATCTATACTAATAAACGGCAAAGCCCTCACTCACTCACTCACTGACTCACTGACTGACTGACTGACTGACTCATCACTAATTCTCCAACTTCCCGTGTAGGTAGAAGGCTGAAATTTGGCAGGCTTATTCCTTACAGCTTCCTTACAAAAGTTGTGCAGGTTTCATTTCGAAATTCTACGCATAATGGTCATAACTAGAAGCTATTTTTCTCCATTTACTGTAATGGAGTTCAGCTGGAGGGGCGGAGTTTCGTATGACATCATCACGCCTCTCACGTAATCACGCATTACGTAGAAAGCCAGGAAGAGCTACAAAACGCGCTTTAGAAAACATGCATTATATAATTAAGAAGGCAGCGAAACAATTAGAAGCGAGCGAGTGACATATAAAACCATATTCAGCGGCTCACGTGAACTGACGCAGTGCGCAGACAAAAAGTAACAGTTCCAAAGAGTGCTGAACAAAAACCGAATTACACTGCTACGCTCAAATAGATAAACCACACGCTGTGGCGCGATAGTAAAGCATTCGCCTGTAGCGCCCACGTCCGAGGTTCGATTCCCGAGAGGGGATGCACTAAGTATGTACGCGCGCTTCTCGATTTATTTTAACCTCGCATCCCCTTAGTTTGAGACGTATGAAAACGCATGCGGTTAACGCAGAAAGACAGATCACCTATTCACCTATTGAAGCTTCATGAATAATGGATACTTTATTCGCGATCAATGATTGTTTTGGTAAAGCCATACTCAGTGTATTCATTAGATGAACGGTAAAAAAGTAAGAGCGAGGGGACGGTAACTTACTGAAGCACACAAGCAAAACCACAATAGCACGCGGGCTCGATGTACTGACTTGCGCAATCACATTCCAAAAAATATTTCTTTTCAAGTTCAATTTAGTCTATATGAGTCAAACTCAAAGCCCACGGGCCACATCCGGCCCGGCGTGTAATTATATCCGGCCCGCGAGATCATTTTATATACTGTATTATTGTTATTAATGGCCCGGGTATATGAAGCGCTGGTAACACAATAAACTACAGATCCCATAATGCAGCGCTTCAGCTGCCTTGCCGAACATTTACCGCGTTGCTGCAAGTTATTGCGAAGCTAGCCCACACGATGCCGAAGAGAAAAGTTGATTCTGAAAATAGAGCCTTTAAAAACCGATGGGAGGCTGGGTATATGTTTACTGACATTGCCGGTAAACCCGTGTGTCTCATTTGTGGAGCTAATGTGGCTGTAATTACAGAATTTAATCTTTACAACGACTGACAAACACAGAATGTAACTTGAACACAACACATCGTACAAATACGACCCTGATTGAAACAAATAATGATAATCGAATCCTTGATCACAGCAACACTCACAAAGCAATTACTGTATATTGACAATCATGTTACGTTATTTTTAAAATGTTCCCTTTTCTTTTCCATAGCTTCTTTAACACACTACGTCTCCGCTGCGAATATATATATATATATATATATATATATATATATATATATATACCCCGATCTACATACTCTCAAATAAATAAGCCACACACCGTGGCGTAATTGTAGAGGCTTCGCCTCTATCGCCTACATCCGAGGTTTGATTCCCGAGAGGGGATGTACTGAGTATGTACGCGTGCTTCTCGGTTCATTTTAACCTCGCATTTCCTTGGTTTGAGACGTATGAAAAAATATGCAGTTAACGCAGAATCATGTTACGTTATTTTTAAAATCTTTCCTATTCTTAGCACAAGCACAGCTGAGAAGCTTCAATGCATGTACTCCATAACAAAAAATAACGCATTTAATCACACTTTCAATTCCAAGCAAAGGGGAACTTTTGTCAATGCATGATTTCCTGGTACATCGATTACACTGGTGCACACATCACAGCTACAAAAATGTTACACTCGGAATGAAGCGCGTTCCTGATCGGAGGAAAATTTAATTTCAAAAAACTACCCGAGCAAAGCCTTGATAAAAGCATGGTTTTGTGCACAACCAAGCAAAATTAGATGCATTACAGAAAGCGGACTTTGTGGCTCTTACTGGGGATCATTGGACTTCCGTGACCGTTAGTAATTCTAATTACATCTAATTACAAAATGTTCAATGATCACACTGTTTTAGCCTAATGTACAAAATAATTTTGGCTAAGGTTACTCCGAGTTTAAAGATTAAGTTGGTCAAATTACCTTTTATGTTTCTGACTTATTTTTTTAAGAAGAAAAACTGCACTTTCTGTTGAAATTTTGGTTATTATTTAAAGACAATACCATTCTGAAAATGTACTTAAAGTACTTAAACTACGACTTTATTTTTAAGTCTGCTCAATTTTAACCAGGGATGATATTTTTGTTTCTGTTTTGAATTCAAATGCAGTTTAAAAGCATTTTTTTTTTTCAGAAATTAAAAGAGCTTGAGTTTACAATATTCATGTCCTTGTCTATTATTTGATTCTGTCGCCCACTAAAACCCTTTTAAATTAAAAAAACACATTTGCGATTTGGGGCAAACTTATGTGTGCGATCAGGGCCGATCCTGGCGACGGGCAAAAACGTGCCCCGCACGTGGGCGGCCAAACTCAAAGGCGGCAGTTGAGGAGACGTGCAGCAGCCGGCGACGCTGCGACCGGCGGCCGTCCGCCTTTGAATTTTAAAGTCTGAGGGCGGCCGACGACTATAGCAGCGGCGGCGTTTGCAGTGAGCAAAGTTTGACAAAGTTGCGCGTAGCGTGTATTGTAGTCGATGCGCTGATGCCTATTAGGAACTCCACATACATAGCGATTTGCTCGCGCGAGCGGAAGCAAAAGCCTTTGATGGTTGCCGGCTCATCGCACGCTCTGTCTGAACGGTTCCATTGCTTACCATGTGTTTACTACGCGCGACCAAAACTCTAAATGTGTGTAGTCCCTTAGTCAACGTTCAACTTGCATGTTTCATAGTTGCGTCGCGAAGGCGATAGATTTCATGTGAGACGCGTACGTTCCTCAACGGGATTGCGAGTCAAGAGAAGCGGCAAAAGACAGCGGGGCTGCGGCGATCTCTGAATTGACTGTTTGTCACAGTGTGCAGAGCTGCCTGTCGCTTAGAACGATTAAATAAGCCGGCTTTCTAATCTAGGCTGGTTTGGTTTGGTTTGATTCTATTTGTTTGGACTACACAAAGGCTCAGGACTCGTGGTTCTACACAAACATACGTTATGATTATGATATGCTGTTTCATTGAGAAAGTATGTACAGATTTTTTTTAACACTTTGAGCCCACGTTTTCACCGGCAATGTATTTTTACATTTAAAATGACCATCGGTGGCGCACGTGGGGCTCAAAGTGTTAATGAAATATTTCAGAAAAATTACAAACTTTTACATGTTTACTTATTGCCCAATGCACACTGACATGACAGTGTGTATTGTGTATATATCACTTGTGTGAATTAGGCCCAAGATTATTACAAAATTATTATTATATTTGAATTAGCCCTTTATTCTACCTATTTTGTAGAATGTCCGAGAGAAAGACAAAACGTGAAAGCGGGTTTGTTTTCCGAATCTCTGCATTGCATTACGCATTTTTCTCACGTTGCCTGTATCAGTGGCAGCATCTGAAAGGAGCTTCTCAAAACTCAAGATAATTAAAAATGATCTCCGTTCCACTATCGGGCAACAACGATTGAGTGATGTTGTGCTTCTGTCTATAGAATCTGAAATTTGTGAAAAACTGGATCATTTAAACATAATAGATGAATTTGCTACTGTTAAAGCTAGGAGAATCATTCTTTGATGTTTAACTAATAAATTAATGTATGTATGCGATTTTTTTATTTTTGTGATTCTTTATTTAGTTTTTATAAAAACTAATCGTTTGAAATTAAATTTTATTTATACATCCCGACTCTAACCCTAACACCGTCTTAATCCTGTTTGAAGTAGTACATGTAATAGTAATATCCGTCATATCATAATAGAAAATAGGTACGTAAGGCGGCCATCTACCCAGGGATCGGCCCTGTGTGCGATTACATACGATTAATCAAGATTAATTATTACACAGCCTCTAATTAATTGGATTAATTTTTTTAATCGAGTCCCACCCCTAATATATATATGTAGATTTGTATATATATATATATGTTTATATACAGTATATATGTGTGTGTGTGTATATGTATATATGTGTGTGTATATGTATATATATATATATATATATATATATA